>CAHIKZ030000872.1:400000-442500 GCA_903632075.3 Acanthosepion pharaonis
CGAAAGAATGATGCTACTTAAATACACAAATTATATATATATACACACACACACACATATATATATAGGGTGTCCATAAAGTTCGTGTGCACTTTAAAAATTATAACTTTATTTGTATTTCCGATAGAAATAATTTTTAAAAAGGATGAGAAGGAAGTAAATCTATATTTTTTAAAGCTTTATTGAAATTTTATTAAAGTTTCCACATGTCCTCCATTATTAGCAATACAAAGGGTAATACGATTTTGCAGTTCACGGAAAACATTTGCCAACTGATTTACAGTAATGCCTGAAATCACATTAGTTATTTTAGCTATAATTAAAACTAGGTACATTAAACTTTATAACATTTTTTACAGATTATTTCAATTTGCAAATACAAATAAAATTATAAATTTTTTAAAGTGCACACGAACTTTATGGACACCCTGTACATATATGATAAATGCAGTATATATAATATTCAGTGAAACGTGCACATATATATATATAGCATTTCATATATATATATATATATATATATATATATATATATATATATATATATATTTATTATATATATGTATAGCTATATATATTACCATTTATCTTGCACACACACACACACACACATATATATAATCAATTATTATTTATACGAGATAAAATGGAAACAGAATAAAATCAGACATAACTGACCATATATGGCGGGAAAAGTGAGAACATTACGAAAACTTAAGAAATCAGCACATATGCTAGGTCACAAAAAAATTCCTAAGCCAGCGAAGCATAGACATGAATACAATTAGAACCAGCAATACAGTAAAAAACAATAATAACATAAATTGGTATATGAGCTCTGGTAAAAAAAAAAAAAAAAACGATTTGAGACATTAGGTTTATATGTTTCCCCAAATCCACCCTTTGACGTGCCCAATGTCCAGCGAATTAAAGCGTTGGTTGGGCAATGCAAAAAGTGACTTGACTGAAAGAGTTGTGAGTTCAATATCTGGCCACAGTAGAGGGAACCAAATCTTAGAGATTTGAGTTATTAAAAGGAATTAAGTAAGATTAAGTGAGAGACCTAGAAACGAAGACACCCACGTGAAATTCGAGCAAACTCTCCGAATGGAAGAAATAAAGAGGTCGGTTCGAAATTCCAACGCGTATCACCTGAAGAATATGGCAATAAAGATGAGGATATTAGTCCGAACGATGTAAGTAGCGAAATTAGTTACAATAGCACATCTCAGAAATATATACAGATCCTGAAGAAGGTCGGAGAGAAAAACAGCTGAAACGTCGTGAATATGTCAATAAAGGTGAGGCCAACAATCCAAACGATGTAAATAGTGTAAATAGTTACAAAATTTTTCTTACTTTTCCTGAAAATTTCTCGGACATTGAGGCTGGTAAATGTTATTAATACTGTTTATTATAAACCGATCATTTACTTAAAAATTTGTATCTATAAAAAGAATGTATAAACATAAAAAAATGTCTTAAAAAATTGTCGGACTTTGTCCATTTCATAATGTATGACGCCATTTGTTTACATTTGGATACGCATCGAGCAGATATAAATGTATGAGAGAAAATGATGGAGAATTGTGGTTTAAAAACAGTAAAATCAACCTTGTTAACGCTCCTCTGTGGCCCAATCGGTTAAGGCACATCAGGCTATATAACGGCTCCGTATAGGATACAAGTTCGATTCCTGTCGGAGGACGCATATTTTCTATGAAAATTTCTCGGACATTCAGGCCGGTAAATGTTGTTAATACTCTTTATTATAAACAAAGCATTTACTTAAATATTTGTATCTATAAAAAAAGAAAAAAAAGAACGTAGAAACATAAAAATGTCTTTATATATATATATATATATATATATATATATATATATATATATATATATATATATATATGGGTAACGTAATCCATTCTTCTACCACCCAGCTATGGGGTAAACTGGTCTACGAGAAGGACAACTCTGAATTCAAATGAATTGAGGGTCGTTTGGGGACCTTGTGACACGTAGTGCATCAGTTCTCTTCAAAAAGTGTGGTTGGTTCTGCACAAAGCCTTCACCACTATAATCAAATCATATGTGCAGGTCTCTGGCTGTGGCTTCCTAGGAACTGAGTTGCTTGATCCTCATACGTCGAATACGACGGGAGAGTCGAATATATATACATACATACACACACACACACACACACACACACACATATATATATATATATATATATATATATATATAATCAAAAGACTGAAACACTAATATTCCATGGTTATAATTTATTTCATTGGAATCGTAATTACGATCCAATTCATCAGACCTACAAATTCAAAAAGAAATCGGAAAATATAACTCCGGGTATAAAAAATAATATTTTAGTGAGAGTGTATGTGTGGGAGTGGGAGACAAGTGTGAGAAGGAAATGAAAGCTCTAGAGAGAGGGTGTAACAGAAGAAAGAAGAAAAGGAAAGCCTAAAGGTGAAGGTGGGGATTAAAAATTTAACAGAGAGAAGTTTTAAAGAGAGCAGTTAAATAACGGTTTAAATGAGTGAGATACAGATAAATATGAATTATTTTCAGATGCATAATTCATTACTGAAACGCTGACCTAAATTAAAATTAAAAAACAGACACCGGAAATGTGTGGATACATTTGTGGTGACACTATGCATATGATCTAAACTTAAAATCCAAAAGATGTGTGTGTGTGTGTGTGTGTGTGTGTGTGTGAGAGAGAGAGAGAGAGAGAGAGAGAGAAAAGTGAAAGAAGGAGGGGGCATCTAAAAACGAAGGGCACTTATAAGAGAACCGATGTGTAATCAAAAAATTTGACAAAGCAAGTAATATCACCTAAATGTTTAAAATTTAAAATAAAACTTATAAAATTAACGAATATTTAATCTATATTATTTAACCTACCATTTATATGCCCAAGTTCTACCTGGATTCTATCCACTTGGAAATTTTATATATATATATATATATATATATATATATATATATATATATATATATATATATGTGTGTGTGTATATTGATTACTAATATTATCGTTCTATATATATATGTGTGTTTACAGTTTCTCATTCATTGTTAATTCAATACTTTTACCAGTTGATAATATGCAACAATTATCAATGATATACAACGATACATAGCAATATTATTACACAATGATATACAATACTGCTGCGTGTCATCTCACACGGATGACATATAAATAATACTCTCAGAAGAAATATGGCGATTGATGAGCCATCTGTTGGCGTGCTTATATCTTTGACCAGCACAAACGACAGATAATGGTAAGGATTCCTCTGATGAAAGTCTTCTTTACAAAATGATACCAAATTATTAACTCATTAGTCGAAGAGGAACTGATTTTTCATGTTGCTTTGGTCGATACTATAACGTTTACGCCGATTCATTCTACAGCCTGATTTAATTCATATAGAATAGAACATTTGTAATTTTGACATGAGACAGTATAATCCCGAGAACTAGGATATCTGAACTGATCTTTGCTGATACTAAAAGTTTACGGCCGATTCATTCTACAGCCTGCTTTACGGGTACAACGCTCAAGGAAAGCATATTTTTAAGTTTTGACGAGAGTATAATTCAAATTCTGTCTTGCTTTTATCATATTATGAAGTTTCAGCCGATTAATTCTACAACCTTCTTAGCGTTTGTATCGAATGGAAGATATATTTTTATAATTTTAGCGGTTGTTTCAATTAATTTTCACAAGGGTGTATATGATTTATATATATATATATATATATATATATATATATATATATATATATATATATATGAATAAATATAGTTTTAATGTGTGCTATAATTATGGGATAATTTGCCCATTATTAGAGATAGAACGTATGTATATATAAATAAAAAAAGCCTATAGCCTCCGAGTTTTGACTTCAATGTTCACTTTTTATATATATATATATATATATATATATATATATATATATATATATAATTTATAATTATAATATAGGCTCTACTTGGGTATCGGGCACTGTTTTTTAGAAATAAAAACAAAAATACTAAAGACATTTGGATTATTAACCTAACGGTTTTTTTCTATTTTCTATACACACACACACACACACACACACACACACAAACACACACATACACACAAACATACACATACACACACACACATACACACACATACACACACACACACACACACACACACACACACACACACACACACACATATATATATATATATATATATATATAAAAGGCTCAAACACTAATATTCTATGATTATAATTTATTACATTGGAATCGTAATCACGATCCAAATCATCAGAATTTGTAGGTCTGACTAATTGCTCTGTCACGGATATTGAGCTCTACCGGATTCTATACTCTTAGAAATATATATATATATATATATATATATATATATATATATTGACCACTATATATATATATATATATATATATTGATAATATCTTATGAAAAAAAGTGAACATTGACTAGCTGTTTATATTTTTATAACATATATATATATATATATATATATATATATATGTTATAAAATATTGTTTCAACTAATTTGCACAAGTGTGTACGTTGGGAGCTGGTCAATGATTCTACGAGCGAAACCGTCTATTGAAACTGATTGATGATGATGATGATGATGATGTTTGATTTGTTTGTATAAAACTTTTCTTTTTAAACAGCTCGACTCTTTTGTATAGGAGACTCAACAGCAAAGGCTTCCTTTCATGACCTTTCTTGTTCTCCAAGACTTTAATCTCAGCGTGGAAATTCTTGCAACTATCTTGGAGTTTACCATTCCGGAAGGTACATGATACCTGTCCATTCAGTAGCTATTCAGACACGCTTAAGGTTCTTTGATGTCAACGAAATATATTCATTGAAGACTTCAGAAAACAAATAAACATATCATTATCTAAACATCACTTAATTTACGTATATTAATAAGTATACATTATTTACACTATTTACAACGTTTCAGTCGTTGTACCGTTCGGCCATCATCAGTAATTTGTCGATCCGTTTAGCCTACAAGGAATTCCGAACTGAACCTTTTAATCTACGGTGGCAGATTGTTCTCGTTCCACTGCCCATGTCTAGGGATATCTCGTCTAGTTCTTATTTTTAGTACTGGTCAATTATTGCTCGCCTGTTTCCATTGAGTCCAAGTACACACTGTTCCACTGTCCATGTCTAAGGATATCTCGTCTAGTTCTTATTTTAAGTACTGCTAGACGAAATTGCCCTTGACATGGGCAATTTCGTCGAGTTCTTATTTTTAGCACTGCTCAGTTGGTGCTCGTTCTGTTTCTATTGAGTTCAAGTCCACACTACCCGATCCAGGGATTGAACTCACAAATAGTGTCAAAAATTAAAACATCAAGATATATAGAGTTTTAAACATCTTAAACTGTATCAGAATAGGTTTGGTTGGTTGATTTTCACAGCAATCTTTTTTGTTTTATTTATTCTGTTGTCAATAAGGCCCAAGAGCCACTCATGGTAGAAAATTATAGAATAAAGTTGTATGTAGATAACTGTTGACCCAATAGTTGAGAAGATTAAGATTGTCGCATCCGAGGAAGTATTCCACCGTCTTGTTTCATAAAAGTACAGTTCTTGAGAAGAAGTTGCTTGTTCGGAACTTCTTCGTTATAAATGGAATACGAAGTGAATGTTGATGAGTCAACCTTGCGTACGCAGACTGGCGAGTCCTTGCTGTGAATGTCTGAACTAGTGGAACTAAGGAATGTAGTCACTCAGAAGACTTTTCATGGAAATAGTGATAGAGTAGAGAGTACAAATTCTTGTGAATTAGTAGGTCTGATAAAATGAATCGTGATTACGATTCCAATCTAACAAATTATAATCATGGAATATTAGTGTTTGAGCTTTATACATACATACATACATATATATATATATATATATATATATATATATATATATATATGTGTGTGTGTGTGTGTGTGTGTGTGTGTGTGCAAATATATAGAAAAATAGGAAAAACGGTTAGGTTAATAATCCAAAGGTCTTTTAGTATTTTTTTTTTTATTTTTAAAAACAGTGCTCGATACATAATTAGAGCCTAATTCGGGGGGCAGGCGGTTTATATTTATATATACATACGTTCTATCTCTGATAATGGGGAATTTATACCATAATTATAGCACACCTTAAAACTATAATTCTTCATATATATATATATATATATATATATATATATATATATATATATATATATATTATTTGTGGAAAAGGTGATGAAGGGTGGAAGATTATTCATCATCCACAAGGCCGCGGCAAGACTGGGAAATGAGGATGTATGACTACCTATGTGTAAAGCGGACCTATGTCTATTTTTTTTTACTCGAGTATCAACTGGCACGGTGGAGAAGAGGAGGCAATAGACAGCGGCTCGGATTGAGGAATCGGAGAGCCGAGTTCGAATTCGAGTCGACTCCATCATATTCACTTACGTGGTAATACCCTTGGGAAAGGTATGAATCTCCCTGTTCTCCACCCAGCTATGGGTAAATAGCTGTGGAGAGAAGAGAACTGAAGAGAATAGGACAGACCGGGTTCTATAGCCTTGGGTGGCAACTGGTCTACAGCAGAAAGAAATGGCAACCTACTGCGGGGAATAATCTGCCTCGTCAGTCATGTATCGAAAGATACATGATCGCCTAAGCATGTATCACGCATGGCAGATAAGGTATGAGTAAATAGCAGGACAGACCGGGTTCTATAGTCTTGGATGGCAACTGGTCTACCGTAGAAAGAAATGGCAGCAACCTACTGCAGGAAAAATCTGCCTCGTCAGTCATGTATCGAAAGATACATGATAGCCAAAGCGTGGCACATCACTGATTGATAAACCGAGTCTATGTCTACATTTCTAACTAGTTAACCAGACATATACGTAACTTGTTAACAAGTGTAAACCGGGCCTATGTCTACCATTTTAACACAAGTGTAAAGTAGTCTATATCTACCCCTCTGACTTGAGTACCTTTCTGTCTTTAGTGTAAACGAGGCCTATGTCTACTCTGTTGACTTTAGTGTAACTTAGAGACAAATCAACCCATCACTGTAAGGGTTCCACGCCCGGATGTTCAAACTTCCTAATTCAATTCAGGTCGTCAGAATTCTGACCGTACTGGTCAGAATTCTGACGACCTGAATTGTAGAGTCTGCAATTGCAATTATCTACAGTTATCTTTTTTCATCATTTGTGCCTAGTCTAAACATTCTGTAATAGAAGTGGCTGTTCACGTAGGCCAAGTAAGATCAACTTTGATGAGTTACTAAGTTATTAATCGCAACCAGTCGAAATATATATATATATATATATATATATATATATATATATATATATATATATATATATATATATATATATATATATATATATATATATATATATATATATATATATATATATATATATATATATATATATATATATATATATATATATATATATATATATATATATATATATAACTGTCGGTCACTGTGTGTATTTCTAAAATTCACCTTGGCTCAGTGGTAGAATCTCCGACTGACACCAATTCAGTCGGGTTTCGATCCTAGCTAGAGGCAACCGGATGTCTATCCACACAGATGAGCTGCGAAACAGACAGTCTGTCTGTGGATGACGTTATATATATATATATATATATATACACACACACTAACTAGATAAATTGTATTACCCCTGGTGCGAGTGGTTTGCGTTAAGGACTGTCGCGTCTTTTTCCCTGTTGTAAATGAAATGAGCCGTTGTAAGCATCTATTGGCTGACAGACAGTTACAGATTAGATTGTCTGAGATTAGATTAGAGAAGATCAGTATCAGATCTTGTCAGATATCATTCTGGTATAATGGAATAAAATTATTACTTCTTCCGTTTCTGGTCTGTCTTAACCAAAACCAACCATTGAAACCAATGGCAACTTACAATATCAATTACCTAATTCAGAATGAGAGACAACCTGCGGCCCAATAGCGCAAGTGTTAATGTAGACAGTTTTAATGACCTGCAGAAACGCACAACACATTCCACGTTTATTTCTGGACAACTTTAAAGTAGAAGCCTATTCTGTAATTAAATAATTTAATTAAAACATACGTAATTAATTCATTTCGCTAGTCGGAATGTTTTCTGCGTTAGCGAGTTTTAGGATACAGCGGCAGAGGTCTGGTTTGGAGGAATAAATTGAAGAGATGTAAGAATTCTTCTGGAACGCATATCTTCGTGGTGGATACTTGCAGATTCGGATATAAAACGGATCCCCCATTTTGACTCAAGTGTAAACCGGACGTAACTTTCTGTCTCGAGGGTAAAGCAAACCTATATGTTTAACTTTTTGACTCAAGTTTAAACCGGGCATAACCGGGCACCTATATGTTTAACTTTTTGACTCAAGTTTAAGCCGGACATATGCCTAACTTTCGGACTCTAAAGCAGACCTATATGTTTAACTTTTTGATTCAAGTTTAAACCGGACATATGCCTAACTTTCTGACTCTAAAGCAGACCTATATGTTTAACTTTTGACTCAAGTTTAAACCGGACATATGCCTAACTTTCTGACTCTAAAGTAGACCTATATGTTTAACTTTTTGACTCAAGTGTAAGCCGGACATATGCCTAACTTTCTGACTCTAAACCGGACGTAACTTTCTGTCTCGAGGGTAAAGCAAACCTATATGTTTAACTTTTTGACTCAAGTTTAAACCGGGCATATGCCTAACTTTCTGACTCTAAAGCAGACCTATATGTTTAACTTTTTGACTCAAGTTTAAGCCGGACATATGCCTAACTTTCGGACTCTAAAGCAGACCTATATGTTTAACTTTTTGATTCAAGTTTAAACCGGACATATGCCTAACTTTCTGACTCTAAAGCAGACCTATATGTTTAACTTTTTGACTCAAGTTTAAACCGGACATATGCCTAACTTTCTGACTCTAAAGTAGACCTATATGTTTAACTTTTTGACTCAAGTGTAAGCCGGACATATGCCTAACTTTCTGACTCTAAAGCAGACCTGTATGTTTAACTTTTTGACTCAAGTTTAAAGCGGGCATATGCCTAACTTTCTGACTCTAAAGCAGACCTATATGTTTAACTTTTTGACTCAAGTTTAAACCGGACATATGCCTAACTTTCTGACTCTAAAGTAGACCTATATGTTTAACTTTTTGACTCAAGTGTAAGCCGGACATATGCCTAACTTTCTGACTCTAAAGCAGACCTATATGCCTAACTTTTTGACTTTTGTGTAAACTGGACCTGTCTCCCTCTCTGACTCTAAAGTAAACTGGACGCATGTCTACCTTTCTGACTTGTGTAAACCGGAAGTATATATACCTTGTTGACTCAAGTATAAATTGGGCCTATGTCTACTTTCTGACTCAAATGTAAACCGTACCTATGTCTACCATGTTGACTCATTTGTAAAACGGACCTATGCCCATCTTTCTGGCACAAAATTAAACCGGATTTATATCTATGTTTCTGAATTTCTGGTCATAAAACCTATTTTTACACTTTTTAGTGTTTTAGCTGGGACCCTAACAGGTGCTACTACTCCGAGTCAGGGGGTATCTGGGAACACCAGCAATTAAGAGGTGGTTCCACGTTCCTCAAAACCTCCTTATCAAAGGCCTTGTTGTTGGACGTAGTTTATCGTCTTACCTTGGACGGAAGAGAAAGAGAAATCTTCATTGAAATTTGGTTGTATGACGGACTAACAATCGCAACCCTTAAAAAGTCTACTCACTATTGAAAAGAGAGTTACAATACAAGTTCGGTGAAGATTTGGTCCTCATACCACATATCGACTCTCCATTAAAATCAGTACAATACCTGCGATATCAGAACAGATTAAAGAATTATTCTTATGGCTTATTCTCGAATACGTATATGACTTACCACGCTATTGATTCTATCTATCTATCTATCTATCTATCTATCTATCTATCTATCTATCTATCTATCTAATTATGTTCATTATCTATCTATCTATCTATCTATCTATCTATCTATCTATCTATCTATCTAATTCTGTTCATATCTATCTATCTATCTATCTATCTATCTATCTATCTATCTAATTCTGTTCATTATCTATCTATCTATCTATCTATCTATCTATCTATCTATCTATGTTTTTATTACATTTAACGTTATTTTTTTTAGGTATCTGACCTTCAGTACAAGCCCCATTTTTAATTGTATTTATCTATGTATCTCAGTTCACATATAAGTCTATCCATATCTATCTATCTATCTATCTATCTATCTATCTATCTATCTATCTAAGCCTGTTCATGTATATATACATCTAATTCTTTCCGGCTCTGTGCGATTATCTATCTATCTATCTATCTATCTATCTATCTATCTATATCTATCTATCTATCTATCTCATTCTGTTCATTATCTATCCATCTACCTATCTAAGTCTGTTCACACACACACACACACACACACACACACACACACACACACATATATATATATATATATATATATATATATATATATATATATATATATACAGAATATGAACAGAGATGTGTCTATATATATATAAATTCTGTTCATTCTTCACGGCTCTGTGCGGTTGTCTGTGAATCTACGTATATATCCATCTATTTCATTTTTTATCTATCTATCTATCTATCTATCTTGATAGATAGATAGATAGATATGGTATATAGCTTTTCGCCTCGCGAGTAAAATTCTGTTGTTCCATTAATGGATTCAACTGAAAGCTTTCGGCTCGTGTATGAGCAACCTGCTCATACAAGTCGCTTGACGCAAAAGTGAGATGAGAAAGACATAAACTGTGATGCGGAAGTGACGTCAATGGAAGCACAGACGGAAGTGGGTGTTTCACACGACATAATCCTGTCAAGGGAGGCGCCAGCATCGCCGCGATTTCAATCAGACTGCATTAATGTTTCATGAAATTAATATCAGTTTCTCCTCATTCGTTTTTCTCAAAGCTGGTCTTCAGCACGACTACATTACTCATTATCTATCTCAGCCGGCCCATTATCTATCTATCTATCTATCTATCTATCTATCTATCTATCTATCTATCCCAGTCTAGTCATATCTATCTATCCGTCTATCCCAGTCTGTTCATATCTATCTATCTATCTATCTATCTATCTATCTATCTATCTATCTATCTATCTATCTATCTATCTCTGTTCATTATCTATCTACCTACCGGCCCACCTACCTGTCTATTTTGTTTATATCTATCTATCTATCTATCTATCTATCTATCTATCTATCTATCTATGTTCATTGTCTATCTACCTACCTACCGACTCACCTATCTATCTATCTATCTATCTATCTATCTATCTATCTATCTATCTTATGTTCATATCTATCTAGCGTTACACTGCCCGTAGCTTTTGACCTTGTGCCAGACTACATATGTCCGCATGCATTCGGGGAATGCAAGGAGTGAACGTTTATATTTGCAGGTGTGCAATACCCCGCCCCCCAAAAGGAAACCTTTTTCTGTTTTTGGAATTAACACCGAATTAAATCGGCAAGACCATTTCGAACCTTCTCAACATTGAAGCTAACCTCAGTCCAAAAGCGCGCTCATCTTCAGTGGTTCTTCCGAATCTATTCCAGAAGAACTAGAGATAGAATTTTCCTTACATTTATCCATTCCGTTGGTTACGACGCACACAGAATAACCCTGTTTGTCCCTGTTAGAAAGCGGCATTTCTTAGCTTATTCGAATCAAAGCGTCCATCCTTTGATATGGAGATCGAACAAGAGAAGCCTTTTAGGATTTCGAGTTTTGATCGATATTCGATTCTGTTAATCCTCGCTTACCAATGTTGGGAAAGTGTTTTCGCTTCATCAGTGAGATTCGAATATAGATTCCTCATTGTTTCTAATTCCGACAATTTTATCCGATTTCCAAATTCCAGTTTCCAAATTCAGGTGCACATTCTTCGTTCTCGTTTAGGTATCAATACACTGAATGGTTCAGACAGAGTTTTTATAAATCCGAACGCTTTTTAACCTGGCCAGCGTTAGCACTAAGCTTGACACTGCGCAGCTCCGTTTTAACGTCTTCCTTTGTGTAGAATTTTCTTCTTTTGGCCGAGCTTCGGCGCGCGATTCTGCTTTTAGCTACTTTTAGGTTAATATATTGACTTAGCGATGAAGCTGAAAATAATTCTGTTATCTATCTATCTATCTAAGTCTGTTCATATATATATATATATATATATATATATATATATATATAATTCATTGCGGCTCTGTGCGGTTGTCTGTATATCTATCTATCTATCTGTCTATCTATCTATCTCAGTCTGTTCGTTATCTAAGACTGTTCGTTATCTATCTATCTATCTATCTATATATATATATATATATATACATTTCATTCATTACGGCTCCGTGTGGTTGTCTGTATATCTATCTATCTATCTATCTATCTATCTATCTCAATCTGTTCATATCTATCTATCTCAATCTTTTCGTATCTATCTATCTCAGTCTGTTCGTTATCTAAGACTGTTCGTTATCTATCTATCTATCTATCTATATCTATCTATATATATATATATATATATATATATATATACATTTCATTCATTACGGCTCTGTGCGGTTATCTATCTATCTATCTATCTATCTATCTATCTATCTATCTATCTGAATCTATTCATATCTATCTATCTATCTATCTATCTATCTATCTATCTCAATTTGTTCATATCTATCTATCTCAATCTTTTCGTATCTATCTATCTATCTATCTATCTATCTATCTATCTATCATATCTATCTAATATCTATCTATCTGAATCTATCTATCTATCTATCTATCTATCTATCTATCTATCTATCTATCTCAATTTGTTCATATCTATCTATCTCAATCTTTTCGTATCTATCTATCTATCTATCTCAATTTGTTCATATCTATCTATCTCAATCTTTTCGTATCTATCTATCTATCTATCTATCTATCTATCTATCTATCTATCTATCTGAATCTATTCATATCTATCTATCTATCTATCTATCTATCTATCTATCTATCTCAATTTGTTCATATCTATCTATCTCAATCTTTTCGTATCTATCTATCTATCTATCTCAATTTGTTCATATCTATCTATCTCAATCTTTTCGTATCTATCTATCTATCTATCTCAATTTGTTCATATCTATATATCTATGTATGAGAAGGATATGAAGAACATAAAAAAGTATGTTCACGAAGAATCAGTGCTCGTATAGAGACTTTTTTTTAAAATTCTATATGCGTTATTGCAATCGTCATAGCTGAATGCTGACTTTCTTTCCATAAAACTGACAACCTTTTTAATAACTTCACCAGGAATCAGTGCTAGCATAGAGCTTAGTTTGCAAACTAGAACTCTTGGAAGCGAAGAAACATGATATCAATAAGAATATCCCTGAAATTTCACCCGAGGAAAAAGAAATTAAGAAATTTATGGAATTGAACGATATTTTGCTGCTTGTTTTGTAGAAATACCAAGTTTTACAGAAATATTTGCTTTGACTTGCATATTGTTGCTGGCTTTGTGTGTGTCTTTGGTTGATATACAGGTAATGGAACTTGCTTTTTCCGCATCTGTGGTATGGGACTTCATTTACCAACAAGTACCATATTTCTGGGTTTTTTTTGCCTATTGAGATATTTACGAGTATTCACTGATACCAGTAGATTTCTTTGTAGCTATTAAGAATTAGAGTAGGCACGGTAGAGTAATGGATAGCGACTTGGATTGAGAAATCGAAGAGCCGAGTTCGAATTCCAGTCGAATCCATTACATTCACTTATGTGCTAATACCCTTGGGAAAGGTGTGAATCCTCTTCTTCTCCCTCCAGCTATGGGTAAATAGTTGAACAGCCTGGGTTCTATAGCCTTGGATGGCATCTGGTCTAGGAGAAGGACAACTCTGAATTCAAACTCGGAGTGAATCCCCTAAGGAGGATGGACGGCACTTTTGTGCTACCTTCCAGCAACTCCTGCAGCCGCGCTGGTATCAAGCCGTATTGGTTTATCCTCCCCTTTGGACTCTGCTAGCAAGGCCGAGAGTGGGGAACTAGACGCCTGGGCAGCCCTAGTTCTCCATATATCCCGCCCCAGACTCTGCCAGCAAGGCCGAGAGTGGGGAACTAGACGTCTGGGCAGCCCTAGTTCTCCATATATCCCGCCCCAGGCTCGTAGCACACCACGCTACTCCATCGTCTCTCGAGACGGACGGATGCCGACGACGACGATTATAAATTTACTTCATGTGCAGATATTACTCCCTGAAAAACAAACTTTCATCATGATGAAATGTACTAAAATTCTTCTTTCTCAAAAAAAGTCCTGGTAACTAAGCCTTACTTCACATTTATTAAGAAAATACTAGTCGTATAATTTGGGCTAATACTGTGTTTCTTCATGTTTAGTGAGAATACCTTATTTGGTGGCAGTCTGTCCGTTCGCACGAACCGATTCTTAAAATTCTAAAAGCTTAGAAAACTGGTTGTTGGATTATCCGATAATAATCTTATATATTAATAGCCGATATAGAATGGCTAAAAATATCATTAATACCATTGCTGTAAGTTCTGCGGAAGTTGAAAGAGGATTTACTGTGATGAACATAATTTATTCTTACGAAAGAAATCATCTTGAAGTTAAAAATGTGGCAAATCTTCCGCTCATAAATTTGATAGGTCTCCCATGAGATCTTTGAGACTGGACGATTCAGTTCGAGTGTGGCAAAGAAATTATAAAGCAGCTGATGACACTAGAGTAAAAAAGTATCAGACTTCTGAACAGAAATTTGACAAGAACAGAATTTCAATTTGGAAATATCTTAGTAAATAAATGTTTTCTATTAAATTATCAAAATGTTTTAATTCCTTTTGATACTATAAAGTGATTTGTTTCCATTCTCAGATTGAAAAAAAATAAAATAAGCAGAATACGTTTCTAAAGTTTGCCTGTCTTTATAGAACCTAGAACCGGTTCCTGGAAATTTGGAATTAGTGTATAGAGGTAAGTTTATAATTTTGAATTGTGGTTGTGATATGCGCATTATTGCCTAAATATTCCATGCCAAATTTTGGATGTGTCCAACGCGTCCAATAGTCCTACAAATACGGTAATTCGCCACTGGTTGTGAATAAATGTATGATTTAAATTCGTAAAAGAGTGGAATACTGAAAATACATAAATTCGGAACCTCAGGACAATTTACAGTGTAAACAATTTTCCTTGCAATAAAATAATTATCTTTTAAATTAGCAGGAATTTTTTTGGTCAGATATTCTCTGCGATTCCTGGTGTCTCCTCCTAGGCTTTTCTAAGTCCACAAACATCATGGATGTTCTTTATCAAGTTTTGGTTATTGCTTGGCAATTCGCTGTGAATTAATCAAACATTTTTTTTCATTGGGTTTGTTGCATGATGCATATCTTGTTTAATTACGATTCCGCTATCCCGTTCCCTACCTTTGTTTGCGTTTAGTTACTCTTTGATGATCATGATTTCACGTTACTTGGTTTGAATTTGCTAACAAGAGGAATCATGAAAATCTTTAATTTTCAGAACCCCGGTATAATTTACAACCCAAACAAAGCACAACTAGAGGCGGATGATTTCTCTTAGCCTTCAAAACCGCCTTGTCGTCATTTCCAGCTTTAGTGCAAACACTAGACCCCACGAATGGAGGTTGCAATTTACGAACGACACATTTCTCTTTATTCATTTCACTCCAAGGAATGCGCTAGAGCCACTAAGACGCAAGGGGGTCACCTTGAGTGGATGTAACCGAGAAAACAATATCAAGGAATTACAATGTGACTATTGACATTTCATTTCAATTTTTGAAGATCGTAGCTGACAGGAAAAACAAAGAAGTTGGAAGAGAGTTTCACAAGCGAGAAGTTCGAAACTATAAAAATAGAATGTCCGGTTACAATTCCAACAGTAAAACAATGAGACCTAACTGCCAATCTAGTACTGCTTTTAAATTCATGAAGTCGAGCGACCAAAGAGGAAATCTCATCAGGGCAATTGCCATGAAAATGTTTATAGAAAAGAAGATAATTTTTGTTACAGCAATGGGGAAATGATTAAGCCGCGAGATGCCAGATCATGACCGATAATATTGCTGATTCTTTTGATTTTGTCAGGAATCACTACATACATATCAAGAGCACCGGAACAGATTTAGCGTCAAGGTACGGACGAATGGTAGACTTATCTGTGCAAGACAGATTAGGGATAGAAAAATTATCTAAGAAGATGCAGTGAACCAACAGTCCTAAGAGGAGATTTAGAAAATATTTCGATATAATCCTTGTACTTGTCAGTATAAAATGTGAGACCATGAAGGCGTTATGTGTTACTCTCCTATGTGTTACTCTCCTACGTGTTACTCCTATGTGTTACTCCTATGTGTTACTCCTGTGCGTTACTCTCCTACATGTTACTCTACTATGTGTTACTCTTATGTGTTGCTCCTATGTGTTACTCTCCTATGTGTTACTCCTTTTGTGTTACTATTATGTGTTACTCCTATGTGTTACTCTCCTATGTGATACTCCTATGTGTTACTCTCCTATGTGTTACTCCTATATGTTATTCTCCTGCGTGTTAGTCCTATGTGTTACTTTCCTACGTGTTACTCCTATGTGTTACTCTTATGTGTTACACGTATGTGTTATTCTTTAATGTGCTACTCCTATGTGTTACTCTCCTACGTGTTACTCCTATGTGTTACTCTTATGTGTTACTCCTATGCGTTACTCTGCTATGTGTTACTCCTATGTGTTACTCCTACGTGTAATTCTCCTATGTGTTACTCCTATGTGTTACTCCTCTGTGTCACTCTACTGTAAATTAGCATTAGCCATGCTGAATAAAGGCAAAAAGGAAAAAAAGCAATCTCAGATGATTAAACGAGAGCAGGTTTTTTGGAGGCATTAAGCCCTTGCTTGCACCAGTTAACAACAGATTGAAGATGAGACCGAGAAGGAGTTAGTCTCCTGGAGCTTAGCACGATCTTCTTATAATTATTTGTTCATCTTTTTATGATTTTTCTTTTTTTATGTGCCGTGTCCATTCAGGAAATTGTTAGTCATGACCATCCACATCTTCTTTTCACTTGTAGCGCTTAATAAGTTTGTTACTTCTCCCATGTAGGTGTTGTATTGGTCGTATTGTCTGGTCGTTTGTAGACTAACTTCCCTCCCTCTTGTTTGCACTGAATATCTATATTTTCTCAAATCTTGTGGTCGCCGTGATTTTGCGTTAATTTGTCAGCATAAAAACAATATGGCTTCCCTACGAGATTCTTTTTACGTACGGACGCCCATGAGGTAAGTTTTTTTTTTTAAACTACACGCCCCCCTGATCTCATGATCACATCTCATGTTACATAGTCATCCATCTCCCTGTGCTGGTCTTGCTCTCTTTGCGATCACCGCAGTGTTTGGGGCTGAGCCTCATGAGAACTTCTCCCATTGTCTCCCATCATTCTCTGAATCCTCTTGAATCGCTCAAGGTCAAGAACATGTCTTGGCATACCATCCACCTCAACATTGTTGGGCGACTGCGCCCCGGTAACCGTACCTCTTGTCCATTTCGCCGTGCAGCGGGCTCCAGTTGGCTTGAGCCAAACCTGCTCTCCAATCCGTATAAATTCAGGCCCTATTCTGCAACCCACTTGCTCAAGCCCAACAAGTAGGTTACAACGCTGCTTTCCTCTGTCCCGTGAGTATCGGATTTTCCAAGCCCTCTTTCCTCATTACATGCCCCGGAATTTTCAAGGACTCTTTCTTTTTTTTTTTGGTTTCCATTTTCTCTAAAACCTCGTCGTTGCTCACATGTTCGGTCCATGGTATCCTCAGCATCCTTCTGTAGAAATTTCAACTGCCTATTCCTGATATTAAGTATAAGTTTCTTTTTCGTTTCCATTTTCTCCAAAATATCGTTGTTGCTGACATATTCGGTCCATGGTATCCTCAGCATCCTTCTGTAGAACACCATTTCTGTTGCTTCAAGTCTCTTCCTCATTTTTGAGAATATTATCCAGTATTCGCTGCTCTATAGGAGGACATATATCACCTAACAGTTCAGTAATCTTTTCTTTGTTTCCAACAAAATTTTCCTGTCTCTTAATACTCTGCTTAGCTTTTAGAATGCGTCTTTGGTCATCCCATTTCGTCTTCGGAACTGTGTTGTACTTTCCGTCTTCAGTTCCAGCACCCCCCCAGAGATTTAAATTTCTGTACCTGCTTGATTTTAAAGTTTCCCGACCTGTAATTTGTATTCTGCACTCATCCTTTTGCTAATAACCATGCATTCTGTCTAAGCTTATACTTAGTCCTTTCTTCGCGCTATCCTTCGCTACCTTCTGTAGTCGCTTTTGTAGATTCTTTTTCGTGTCTGCTACTAACACTGTGGCATTTGCATATCTTATATTGTTAAGGCTGTGGCCACCAATAATGAATCCTGGTAGGACTTCTGATTCTGTCAGAATTGCCTCGCTGTATAGGTTGAAAAAGTCCGGCGAGAAGACACATCCTTGTCTTACGCCCCCTTCTATTTTTGTATATCTGCTGAACACATTTTCTGTTCGTATGCAGGTGGTTTGTTGCCAGTATAGATTCTTGATTATTCTAATGTCTTCCTCTAATATATCCAGGTTGATAGTCAGTTCAGACGTAACTTTGTAGAGTACCCTGTCGAATGGTTTTGCGTAATCTATAAAACACGTGATTCATGTAGACCAGTGATTCCTGTAGACCCTTTTCAGCACATGGGCCATTTTTTCTTCATAAAATTCAAATGGACAACTAATTCCTACTATTAATTTTAGGCTGTTCAATTTTCACACTAAAATACTCAATGGAAAGACAAAATAGTCTATTTACACTTTAAAATTGATTTTAGTAAACAAGGATAAACACAGGATATCAAAATCAATTTTGATGATGTCATTCAGTCTTAGTCCATTCAGCTAGTGACTACCTTGATCTTTGTGTTTCTCACACAAGATATCATAATCAATTTTGATGATGCCATTAAGTCTAATACAATATTTTGTTGTGATCTATTAACATAGGCATATTTTTTATATGAATAATCAATTTTATATATATATATATATATATATATATATATATATATATATATATATATATGTGTATATTTAGGCAGCAATTTTACATTGATGCATGTTTCATTAAATTGTATCTCCAATGGATTAAATAATATTTATATTGGTCACACCACAAACTCTCTTTCATGACGCTTGACACTACATTTAAATGATAACGTTTAACATTTTTAGGCATTTAAAACAACATGCCTAACAGCATACACAATTCCGGAAAATCCTTGTTGAAAACACAACTATACTTAAACATGAAAACAATAAACAAAAACTAAAAATTCTTGAAGCTTTATACATAAAACAGTTGAAACCTAAAATGAACAAAATAAACTACGAAATCTCCACAAATATTCTTAAATGCCTATAAATGATAACAGAAGCCATTGGTTTATACCAACGGCTTCCAATACTTAACACTTCTCGTTCTCACTCTCGCGTGGTCATGTGTGACGTCACGAGCTGCGATGCGATTTCGCATCCGCGTCTCGAATACACGAGTTTGTCGTTGCTTTGACATTTTTACAAAACAAAAATAGATTATCATTATTATTTCGTCTGTGTATTGGTTGATATATTGAAAAGTAATAGTCATTTTTGATAATGGCTTCTGTTAGATTGGATTTAAACATGTATCAATATGGTGATTTCCTTTCGTCTTTCAATGATAATGTGATTAAGCGTATCAAACAATATGAAAGGAACTTACATGCATCATGAATACATGAATATGTATTCTTTAGTTTAGATTGGTTTGGTTTATTTTGTTTAAAGGCATATCAACTTCAATGGGTTATTAAATGCCGATAACATTTTTAGGATAGATTCGTATGAATAGAATATGTATTCTTTGCTTTAGATTGGATCGGTTTATTTTGGTTTACGGCATATCCAGCTCAATGAGTTATTTAATGCCGACAACATTTTTTATTGCTGGTAATATTTTGTTTTGTCAAAAATCAATTTTTGTTAATATTTTTATTTCAAAATTGTATTGCTGGTAATAATTTTTTTCAAAAATGTATTGCTGGTAATAGTTAACTATTTATCCATTGCTGGGACCCTTACAGGTGCTACCACCCCGGGTCAAGGTGGACCTGGGAACACCAGCATTTAAGAGGTTGTTCCACTCTCCTCGAAACATCCTGATCTGAGGCCTTGCTGCTGGATGTAGTTTATCGTCTTACCCAGGACGCTATTATATTTCGGACTCACTGACTGGATAAAACTTCATAATTTATTATACTCTCATTGCTTTATTATTTTACATTTATTTGATAGTACTTCAAAGGGCAAAATATGTTTTAGTAATTTCAGTCGACGTTCATTGAACGTGTTTTGGACAGATGGGATGTTTGTTGCCGATTTTACAAAGTAGGAAGCGGACCACATCTGTCGGCATCAATAATTCTTTCTTGTTTTGAATGGTTGGGTCAGTCCCCACACACGGCGAAATTCAAATGCGAGTATCTTTTCATTAATATCTTTTGATTAGATATTTTTTGTTCGGTGTGTTACGCTCGAATCGTTTGACCATCGAATCAAGTCCAGATGCCTTAGATTGATCGATTATTCAATCGATTGATTGATTGACTGATTGATTGAGACGACAGAATAAGAAGTATAACAAATATGAATAGATTGGAATAGAAAAATGGACAGATCCATAGTACTATCTATCTATAACAGTATGTTCATATCTATCTATCTATCTATCTATCTATCTATCTATCTATCTATCTATCTGTCTGAGTCTGTTCATATCTATCTGAGTCTGTTCATATCTATCTATCTATCTATCTATCTATCTATCTATCTATCTATCTATCTATCTATCTATTTAAATGAGATAAAGAACAGATGGAGTAAAAATCCACTGCTCGTAGCATTTACTTTTTTAAAATGTGCCCAATACAAAGTAGAGCAATATGTTATTATTAAATTTTTATTATAAGAGATTATAATAAAAACATTTTGAAATCGCTACACAAAAGCATTCATGTTTCAATACTATGATTGTACTTCTTCAGGCGATGGATCTAAGATTGTTAATATCTATCTATATATCTATCTAGCTATCTGGTAACATTGACGTACTGCTGTTTTTTTCATTTTCAAAGAGTAAATTCATAAAAATCTGCAATACAATCCTACAATAAATATCTACAACCTTTTTTTCTTTCTTTCTTTCTTTCTTTCTTTCTTTCTTTCTTTCTTTCTTTCTTTCTTTATTAAATTATTCATATCTATCTATCTATCTATCTATCTATCTATCTATCTATCTATCTATTACTTTTAACGTTATTTTTATTAGATACTAGCAGTAGAGCCCGGCGTTGCCCGGGGATGCAACAGTAAGAGATACATCAAGTATCCACCATCATAAAGACTGAAAAATAAAATTGACAAAGATTATTGTTTAAGGTTGACGGACACGCATGTCTTAATTAGTTGTTTTTTTTTACGAATTGGTCAAACCCAAACTCAAACAAAAACATTGTTTTCAATCGTTATGAGTCTACCGATTGAATAGAATTTTATTATAAACAATTGTCTTTGTAAATGGAATTTTTAAAGCATTCTGAATGTAAAAATAAAGAAAAAAGTGTGCAAGACAATAAGAAACACTACATGCCAAAAAAAAAAAAAAGTGAAGTTTTGTTGAAATCGGTTGAAAATGTAGGTAGCCTTTCTGTAATCTTTTAGTTTTACAATTTATGATTTTTACTTATTGAATACAGTAAAAAAAAAATGTCATATTTTGCTTGTGATGATTCATAATTAGAATTCTGATTTGAATATATTTTCCACTCGTTGTTTCTAATACAAAAAATATTAACTTTATTTGGGTTTATTAATTATGATCTAACAAATCTTATTCATTTAGTAGCTTTTCTGTAATAATAATCTTTTACAATTTATGATTTTTACTTATTGAATATAGTAAAAAAATTGGACACCATGTGTATTTAAAGTAGTTTCCCGTTCCGGTTATTATTTTTAGTTAGGACTTGTGTATGTTTAGATTTAGAAATTATCCGATGTTTGTATTCGTACAATCAGTAGAGATCGTTAGATTATTGTTTTAGGTTGACGGACACGCATGTCTTAATTAGTTTTTTTTTTTTTTACGAATTGGTCAAACCCAAACTCAAACAAAAACATTGTTTTCAATCGTTATGAGTCTCCCGATTGAATAGAATTTTATTATAAATAATTGTCTTGTAAATGGAATTTTTAAAGCATTGTGAATATTAAAAATAAAGAAAAAAGTGTGTAAGAGAATAAGAAACACTACCTGCCAAAAAAAAAAAAAGTGAAGTTTTGTTTTATCGGCTGAAAAATATAGGAAATCCGATCCCATATTTAAAGGAACCCCCCCCACACACACAAACAACCCGATGTGAGTTGTCCCACTTCCATTTTCATGATGTCTCTTAATCGTGTTTTCAAATTGATTTTGTGCAAAAACAATTATATTTTTCCCATTTTTGGCGCTGTTAGAACCACCACAAGGTAATTTTATGTAGTCTTGTGAAGTTTTGTTGAAATCGGTTGAAAATGTAGGAAATCCGATCCAATATATAAACACACACACACACACACACACACACACACACACACACACACAACAATCTGCGTTTTATAATAAGTAAGATCTGAACTTGAGTAGAAGCTCCGTTTTTTTAAATAGTATTTATTTCGTCAAACGGCCTTCACCCCCGAGAAAACTTATACGAGTGAAACCATCGACGTATCGGGCGTGGTTTAACCGACCCTCAACTGAAGTACTTCGCAATCAAGCAAGGTACTATTATACAATTAACGCACACTCACTCGTTCAGATTTATTTAAAGGCATATTTCAAAAGTTTCGTATTCGAGGCGCCATCTAATATCAATGTCCTGTCTCCGGCAAATACGGGTTGCCACTAAAATTACCACTTTTGAGGTATAAAATATGTCGGATTAAAAAAAATATTTCGGATTAAAAAAATAAACTCTGTCGGATGAAAAAATAAAATATGTCGGATTAAAAAATAAAATATTTCGGATTAAAAAATGAAATGTCGGATTAAAAAATAAAATATTTCGGATTAAAAATAATATATGTCGGATTTAAAAAGTAAAATATGCCAGATTGAAATTAAATTATGTCGGATAAAAAAAATAAAATATTTCGGATTAAAAAGTAAAATATTTCGGATTAAAAAATAAAATATGTCGAATTAAAGAATAAAATATTTCGGATTAAAAAATAATATATGTCGGATATGTCAGATTAAAAAAAAAAAATGCCGGATTAAAAAAAAAAAATATTTCGGATTAAAAAGTAAAATATGTCGGATTAAAAAAATTAAAATATGTCGGATTAGAAAATAAAATATGTTGGATTAAAAAATAAAATATTTCGGATTAAAAAATAAAATATGTCAAATTAAAAAATAAAATATTTTATATATTAAAAAATGAAATATGGCACTGATATGTGATATATTGAGTTTTGTAGAAAGTGTGTTTCCGGAGAATTGCTATGAAATATAATTTTTTTCCGTTTTTTTTATCTTAGTTCTTGTTTTCTATAACAAGTAAAACATGAAAAAAAAACCCAAAAAACACCCGTAATGTTTTTAAATGAACATTTAAAATTAAAGTTTGTTGTGCTCTTGTGAGCCGCATAAATTGATCAGGAGGCTCTTATGTGGCTCACCGGTCGTATATGTCTCGCGGGTCGTAGTTTGCTCACATCTGTTTTAGAACCAAGTTTATTATAATTACTTCTCAATTTACCGTGAACTAATGTATGATCTGAATCCGTAAAAGAATGGACTTCTGAAAATACTTTATTTCAGAACTTCCAGACAATTTACAGTGCAAACAATATTCCTAGCAAGAAAATAATTATCTTTTAGATTGAAAGAATATTTTGTTGTCCAATATTCTCTGCGATTCTTGGTGCCTCCTTTTGGGCTTTTTTATGCCCACAAACGTCTTGGATTTTCTTCGAATCAAGGGCTAATTATTGCTTCGCAATTCACTGTGAAGTAATGAAACATTTTTTTCATTGCGTTTGTTGGATGATCCAAATCTTGATTAATTACGATTCCGCTATCCCGTTCCCTACCTTTGTTTGCCTTTAGTTACTCTTTGATGATCATGATTTTGTGTCACTTGTTTTGTGTTCGCTAAAAAGAGGAATCGTGAAAATATTTAATTTCAGATCCACCAGGAAAATCTTTTGTATTTGGAGGGATATTTTTGCATTATTATTATTATTTTGGTGTTTCACATTGACGCAGTCAATGGAAATTCTGTACTTGAGGCATAGTGTCAACAAGACGCCACACATATCAATAAACTTTCGGTGAATTTTCGCAGAGTAATTGATGTCAGTTTACAATATTTGTCTCAATATTAGTTTTCCGTAATTTTTAGGTGCTTTTCCGAGTGCACTCATTACTACAGGTATTACTTCGGCAGTCATGTTTCATAACTTTTTCAACCTTCTACACAGATCTTGGCGTTTTACTGTCTTTTCGGTTTCTGTGGATTCCTACTTGTATCATATAGAACAACAAAAGTCACTAATTGACACTTGGTATTCTCCTAATCTATAGCAATAAATTCTGGTCTTAGTGCTTCGATGACTTCGTCAGACTGGATGAGAATTCCCATAATATCTATCGACTGTCCTTTCTACAACTATTTCTGGATGATATTCATACCAGTTCTCTTTCACAGTGAATGGTGGTAGCACCTGTTATTGCCCCAGCTATGGGCAAATAGTGAACTCCCCCAAACAAAACACTATGAAAATATAAAAGTTCATGTGTATAGTAAAAATACCAGCAATACATTTTTATACAAAAATGTACCAACAATACATTTTATATCAAAATGACTAACAATACATTTTTATAGTAAAATTAACAACAATAAATTTTATAGCAAAATGACCAACAATATATTTTATCTGTAGTTGAAGGCATACAATTTTGTCCAAATATATTTAGCTGAAGCCATAAAATTGTATTCAAAATATTTAGATTTTGGCATTAAATAACCCATAGAGATGTTGATATGCCGCTAAACAAAATCACATTGAAACCCAAATTATTATAATCCTTCTCCTTATGAGGCTTCTTTCTTAAAGTCATTATTATTATTATTATTATTATTATTATTATTCCTTTGATTTCTGGTGTGTACTCATTTCTTTCCGGGTCCCGCCCAAAGACCTAAGGTTAGATTTGGCATCATGGCACTTTCCACTGACAAAAAAAAAAAATAAATAAATAAATAAATTAAATAGATAAAGCCCTTCCTAAAGTGAGGGCGGTACTTGTCAGAACAACTTTTTGTATCTCTTTGAGGCATGGACTTCCAGGAATCCTTTTAATTAGTTTACTGGAATCGTTTCTAATCAATCCTAGGGCTCCAACTTCAACAGATGATGTTCCCATGTGACACATTTTTTATTACTATTATTATTACTATTATTATTATTATTATTAAACAAAATGGTTGAAGTAACTCTTCCAATATTTTTTCAACAGTTATGGAAGAGCGCGATTTAAGAAAAGAAAAAGCCAATGTTTGACAATGTTCAACAATATTTCGACAGTATGTCTGCCTGCCTTTTTCAAGTTATATTCTTATATAAAGATATCAAGAATACAATAAATTCTATCCGTAGCTTAAGGCATACAACTGCGTTCAAAATATATTTAGTTGCAGTCATAAAATTGTGTTCAAAATATTTACATTTCGGCATTAAATAACCCATAGAGGTGTTGATATGCTGCTAAACAACATCCTCCATCCAGGAATGCATTTTAAAACAAAATGACCAACAATACATTTTATCTGTAGTTGAAGGCATGCGTTTAAAATATATTTAGTTGAAGTCATAAAATTGTTCAAAATATTTAGATTTCATCATTAAATAGCCCATAGAGGTTTTGATATGCCGTTTAAAATCAGCCAACCAACCAGATCTTTCACAGTGTACACCATATTTATAGTATGCTTCTAAATTAATTCACTTATCTATCCAATTATGTCTTTCAGTGCCAACTTGAGACAATTACTGATAACTCTCTTATCGGGTTGTTTATAAATTCTGCATTTGCTTTCTTCTTGCAACTTGTCTATCTAAGCCTCGATTTCAAAATTCTGATGGCATCTGCTGCAAATATGAATGACCTTTTTCTGTCTTTATGAAAACATCTTTTACCCAAAGCCACCTCTTAGGTGCAGCAATTGTCTCTATCCGTCAAAAAAAGCATCATGAAATTTCTTTTCTTTTCAATTCTCTTACCGTCCCACTCCTTACGCAGCAACTCTGATACAATCATTATTATGATTACTAGTGTACCTGCGGAGTAATGGATAGCGGCTTGGATTGAGAAATCGGAGAACCGAGTTCGAATTCCAGTCGGATCCATTACATTCACTTACGTGCTAATACCCTTGGGAAAGGTATGAATCCTCTTCTTCTCCCCCTCGCAACTATAGGCAAAAAGCAGGACAGGTGGCAACTGGTCTACCGTAGAAAAAATCTGCCGCGTCAGTCTGGTATCGAAAGACACATGATCGCCTACGCGTGTACCACGTATGGCATATAACTGACTTAAAAAATGGCGGCAACTGCTACAAAATTCTAATAGTGAGTGACAATTAAACAAAAGAATTCAAACAATATATTGAAAGTTAATAAAGAGAAGATAAAGAATTCACAATTAAAATAGATGCCAATGAACCATTCATTAATTACTCCATTATGTAAATCACTTTTTGCTCAATGCCTTTCCACGTTAAAAAAATGACGTGCTTAATACAGAGTGTCCATAAAAAAAAAAAAATTTATTACTTTATTTGTATTTGCGATAGAAATAATCTGTAAAAAATGTTATAAAGTTTAATGTACCTAGTTTTAAGTATAGCTAAAATAACTAATGTGATTTCAGGCATTACTGTAAATCAGTTGGCAAATGTTTTCCGTGAACTGCAAAATCGTATTACCCTTTGTATTGCTAATGATGGAGGACATATGGAAACTTAAATAAAATTTCAATAAAACCTTCTAAAATATAGATGTACTTCTTTCTAATCCTTTTTGCAAATTATTTCTATCGCAAATACAAATAAAGTTATAAATTTTTTAAAGTGCACACGAACTTTATGGACACGCTACATAAAAGTGAAATGGAACTATCTGTCAGAAGAAAAAGATTGGCAATAGAACGACAAAGACAGCGGCGATGACAAAGCCTATATCAAGACCAAGGTGAAGCAATATCAACACTTAATGAATAAAAGTATCTGAGTGCCTCGCATGAAAAGCTGGAATAAATAAGACTGCAATCTAAGGAACTGATTAATTAGACGATAGATTTTGCTCGGAAACTTTTTTGTCTAAATGCAGATAAATATTTTATTTGTATAGATTATTGAAACGAATAAGAGAAGTAATAACTAAGGTATGTTGATTCATCTCCTTTCCTACTACAGATGGGACAGGAAATATATAAATAAATACACATTCATAATTATTATATGGTTTGATGATGATGATTATTATTATTATTATTATTTCTGAAGTTATTTTTCAGTGTCCGCCATTTTATCATTCTTCAATATTATTCGAACGAATGAAAATTTATTAAATCGAAATGGAAATCGATAAAATACAAGAAATAAAAGTTTCTTTTATTTTATTGTTTTCCATTTCGATTTTTTCTTTAGACTTCATGCCTTCAAATTGAAAACTTTCTCTTCAAGTCTGGATATTTTTTGTCCATCGACATTGCGGACTAAAACATACTTGTCTGGCGTTTTCAAGCCTAGGTGATGGAGGTCTGTAACGAGGTGGGGATAATTCATTTACTTGTGCTGACATTACCAAAGCGATTTGAAGCCAATGAAATGCAATCGAGGTCACGTTTTGCTCGCTAAAGTGATTATCGTAAAACGTTCAGAGCAAAATCATGTCGTCTGTAAGTAAGAAAACTATAAGAAAGTTTTTCTCGCTTAAATAATTTGTATCATGTCAACTCATTAATTCTCTCTCAAAATAGGATGATGGGCATTAACACGAAAGAAACATATGATTAATAAGGACTTTTATAAACCTGTAATGTATACAGGTTTTTATAAGCCTATAATTAGTATAGATTTTATAAGCTTATAATTAATACAGATGAATTTTTGCAAACCTGTAATAAATAAGGATTTTTATAAGCCAATAATTAATTAGTTATGTGCCATGCTTTAGCGATGACTGATGAGACAGATTTTTTCCCGCAGTAGGTTCCCATTTCTTTCTGCCATCCAGAGCTATAGAACCTAGAATGTCCTGCTATCTGCCCACTATGAATTATCTTCTCCCTCCAGTTATGGAGAATTTCCCAATGGTATTAGCACGTAAGTGAATGTAATGGATTCAACTAGAATTCGAACTCAGCTCTCCAATTTCTCAGCCGTTATCCATTACACCACCGTGCTAGTTACAGGTAAATAGCAGGACAAACTGGGTTCTGTAGCCTTGGATGGCAACTTGTCTACAAGAAGGACAACTCAGAATTCAGGGGGTCGTTTGGGGACCTTTGTGGCACACGGTGTACCAAATCTTTATATTCGGCTCTTCCAAAATTGTGTTTGGGTGTGTACAAAACTTTCGCCACTATAATCAAATCATTTGTGCAAATTGTCTGACTGTCGTTTCCGAGGAACTGGGTGTCCTGACCCTCATACGTCGTAGGGTGGGGTATCGTAGCGAAGGCGGTCCGGTAAAGAGTTCTCTCTACCTTCCGCCGCCAACCGACGTAAGGCTACCTGGTAGGAGGACAGGCCGCGTCGATTTACGACAGGAGAATCCACACACGAATTAATAAGTATTTTATAAGCCGATAATTAATACATATCTTTATACACCTTTATAAGCCGATAATTAATACGTATTTTTATAAGCCACGAGTTAATACGTATTTTTTTTATAAGACTATAATTAATATAGATTTTATAAGCCTATAATTAATACAGATATATTTTTGCAAACCTGTAATAAATAAAGATTTTTATAAGCCAATAATGAATTAGTTATGTCGATCAGGTATCTTTCGATACATGACTGACGAGGTAGATTTTTTCTCGCAGTAGTTTGCAATTTCTTTACTGCGGTAGACCAGTTGCCATCTAGTGCTATAGAACCTCGACTGTCTTGCTAGTTATCCATAGTTGGAGGGAGAAGAAGAGAATTGATATCTTTCCCAAGGGTATTAGCACGTAACTGAATGTAATGGATTCGAATGGATTCCTCAATCCGAGTCGTTATCCATTACTCCACTGTGCTCCCAAAGTCAGTTATGTGCCATGCGCGAAAGGCGCTTAGGTGATCATGTATCTGACAAGTCAGATATTTTCCCGCAGTAGGTTGCCATTTTTTTCTGCGGTAGACCAGTTGCCACCCTAGGCTATAGAACCCGGTCTGTCCTGCTATTTATCCATAGCTGGTGGGAGAAGAGGATTAATACCTTTCCCAAAAGTATTAGCACGTAAGTGAATCTAATGGATTCAACTAGAATTCGAACTCGGCTCTCCGATTCCTCAATTTACTTTAATTTCCATAATTAGTACGGCGTTTTAATTTTATAATTAATAACAGAAATTTTATTTAAATTTATAATTAATATGGAATCTTAATTTTAATCTTTATAACTAATATTAAATTTTAATTTTAATTTTCATAATTAAGACATGATCTTTTAATTAAAAATGACATTTTTATTATAATTTTTCATATTAATACCGGATTAATTTTTCAATTTTTCATAATTAACAGAGGATTTTTCTTTTTTTAATTAATACCGAACCAACTTTTTTACTTTTACTTAATTAACGCCAGATTTTTATTTTCTTCTTTCTACTTTATGTGCTGTGTCTAATCAAGACGTAAGCGATCATGGCTCTCCACCACTTCCTGTCCTTTGTAGATCTTAATAAATATTTCTGTTATTTCTCGTAAGTCCTGTTCCGCCATCCATTTACTCAAGCTCACTAAGTATGTTATGCGTCGTTTTCATCTGTCCCACTTGCTTTCAATCTGTCCCGTGAGTATCAGATTTTCCAAACCTTCTTTCCTCAATATGTGTCCTAATAACTTCAACTGTCTCTTCCTGATGTTAAGTATAACTTTTTTTTTTGTTTATATTTTCTCTAAAACTTCGTCGTTGCTCAGATGTTCGGTCCATGGTATCCGCAGCATCCTTCTGTAGATTCATATTTCTGTTGCTTCAAGTCTCTTCTTCATCTTTGAGGAAAATTTCTAGTATTCACTGCTTTATAGGAGGACAGATATCACATAGCTTAACGTTTATTTTTATAAGTGATACCGTATATGTACGCTCCGTTTTCTTCAGATGATTGGATCTCTGACATGAAATATTATGATTACTAGCATTATTAACATTATTAAAATGTTATCCTTATCTTCATTGTCATATTCATAATGTTTCGGTCGTTGTACGCCACGGCCTTCTTCAGGTGATTGGATCTCTGAGATAAGGTATTGTGATTACTTGCATTATTTACACTATTCGGACCGTTATCCACATCTTCATGGCAATATTCACAACGTTTCGGCCGTTGTACGCTCCGGTCTTCTTCAGGTGATTGGATCTCTGAGATAAGGTATTATGATTACTTGCATTATTTACATTATTCGGACTGTTATCCTCATCGTCATTGCCATATTCCCAACGTTTCGGCCGTTGTACGTTCCGGCCTTCCTCAGGTGATTGGATCTCTGAGATGAGGTATTAGGATTACTTGCATTATTTACATTATTCGGAGTGTTATCCTCATCTTCATTGTCATATTCACAACGTTTCGGCCGTTGTACGTTACGGCCTTCTTCAGGTGAATTTCGAACCGAACTCTTTATTTTCGTCAATTCTCATGCCCAAGACATACCACTTCTACTGCGGCATCTGTACCTGTGGTCCACCCCTACGAATCTAATGAGTTACGAAACTCGTGACCGTGTGTTTGGTTGACTTATGCCTCTACATAGGGATTTCGTCTTCTTAATCTTAACGGAATCTTTGATAGTTAGAATGTATGGGAAGATTTCGAAATAAATACATATAGGAAAAGCGAGCGAGCGAGAAAGAGAGAGAGAGAGAGAAAGAGAGAAAGAGAAAGAGAGAGCGAGAAAGAGAGAGAAAGAGAGAAAAGAGAGAGAGAGAGAGAGAAAGAGAGAAAGAGAGAAAAGAGAGAATGAGAGAGAAAAGAGAGAGAGAAGAGAGAGAGAGAAGAGAGAAAGAGAGAGAAAGAGAGAAAGAGAGAGAAAGAGAGAGAGAAAGAGAGAAAGAGAGAGAAAAAGAGAGAGAGAGAAAGAGAGAAAGAGAGGACAAAATTATTATTATTTCAACAAAGAATAAAATATTTCTGATACTACTGATTATGCTCTTGACAAATTATGTTTATTAAAATTCTGAATTTCAAAACAAGGCACCCCATTCTGAATCTCTATCTATCTCCCTATATATATATATATATATATATATATATATATATATATATATGAGGAATTTGAAAGGGAATTTGTCGGCTGCTGCTATTAATGCTAAAAGCTCTTCACTATGTATTGATCACTCTGGTAGCTGGTAATGCTTACATCTAGTATATAATGTGTAAAAAATTCTATTTCTCCGCTACATGTGCTGATTACTTAAGGGAGAGAGTCTTAAACTGATGTCAAGCTTGAAGCAATCGCATATATAGCCACACTGATAAGCCGTGATACAGCAAATCAGTATTTCTGAGGATATATATATATATATATATATATATATATATATATTTCTGACGATATGTATATATACATATATATAGTTTGAAATCCTGAGAGCTCAATGTTAAGTCAGAGCGAATAATTTAATTTAAAGAAAAACAGACCACTTTAAGGCTCCATTTGTCATAATTTATTTCACCAGGGAATTTTATTTTTCTGTGGTGAAATAAATTATTACAATGGAGACTTAAAGTGATATGTTTTTTTTAAATTATATATATATATATATATATATATATATATATATATATATATATATATATATATATACCAAAGTCGAAAGCTAAGAGAAAAATCGATAAAAAAAGAAAATTCTCAAAATTTGTCCGCTAACACGGATTGAACCTGCGTCTTCCTCTATGCCAGGGGAATAATGTAAAAATAATACATACTGTTAATAAGTAATAAATAAATGCGTCCAAAGACTGGCATGTAACCAAGACAGACATTTATTTTCCAAAGTCGTGTTTTGTGATGAAAGAATGTTTGAATTGGTTTTTGTGTAGTTCTGGAAGTTTTCATCGATGATTTGTTTAAAAATATCAAATTATTTATCAGTTTTCGACTGTCAAACAAGTAATGAAAAGTATTTTTGTATATGGACTTTCTCAGCTGACGGGTTTCATGGTTAATTAACTCGTTATTTTAGTAGGATGTAAAACAGTATGCGAACAAATGGGAAGCTAATGAGATAAAGTGGAAAAGTTGTCCAGACAACTCGGTGATTGGCGTCTTTAGGTCGGAATGTGTCGAAGTGAAATGTGATGGAATTTTGGGAAAAAAGGTTATGAATATATTTATCTGATGAAAGTGTTTTTTTCTTCCATATTGAAGCTGGATTTGAAATGAACCCACTGCAAATAGATCTGTAAATACTGCTTTATTACTTCACATAGCGCATTGTTTGATAATTGCCATGGTATTTCTTGGGATTGATAGTAGAGTGGTTTCTCGTTGCCTTATCCACGGTGATTCATCGAGACACTACCTTTAGTTAACTGGCCATTGATTCGTGGAGAGTTCTTTAGGCATTTGATAGGTTTTATTTTTCCTTCTACAGGGTTGCTAACAACACACCTCACTCGCCAGAATTTGGAATGGGGTAACCGGTTTAGTCGACGACACCCCGACAGTAGCATACATACTTACCTATATATATTTCCTGGTATATATATACATATACATACCCTGGTATTTAAATTTATATATATATATATATATATATATATATATATATATATATATGCCTGGAAATAGAAGCGAAAATTATGAACTCTTTTCTCATATCCATCTTTTGATCTTAAATCCAAATGTCTTCAGTGAACAACACAAAAAAGGAGTTGGTATTAGCGTTCCAATACATTTGGAGGAACTATATATATATATATATATATATATATATATATATATATATATATATATATATATTATTTGCCCGGTACTTGGTGGAAAGTGCTCAATATCCGTGATAGAGCTAACAGATTCAGTTTCATGGATAGTAGTTTGTAACCCAGTTTCACGCATTTTCGCTCATCAGACAACAGCATGGAACTTGAGATTAAAAACTACTATTCATGCACTGAATATATATACGCGGGAAAAATGGGAAAGAGGCACAGAGGAAAGCATCGTGTAATAAACTTGATGACCTTGAGCAAATGGATAACAACAATAATAAAAAGACAGAAGTTATTATGAGCTATAAAGGACAGGGAAATGTGGCGGACCATGATCGCTTACGTCCTGGAGGGACACGGTCCATAAAATAAGAAAATACCGCATTGTTTTACTATTACTTTTGCGATGGATAATATTATTTTGTATGAACACGGTTTGATGTTGACCATCGAGCATACAACGATGCATAAAAACTTCAAAATTGTGTCAAAATGAAATCGTTTAACAAAAAAAATAAAAATAAAAAATGAAAATGATGACTTGCCGTATCAATCTCCTGACCGCTCTCCTATTGAATTAGTATAGGATGATTTAGATAGAAGAGTTTGAAGAGAATACCCAAAGCGTGAAAGTGAGCTTTTTCACTGCTTGAAGAATGGTTAGTAAGATCTGTTATCTATGTTTTTTTTAAAAACTCTTGGAAAGGAGGCCAAGGAATTGTAAATCAGTAATAAAACAGGTGGTGGTTTTATTGACGAAAACAAAATATGATACTGTTTTATGATAATGTTTTTTTTTATATTTAAGGTCTTATATTTTGTCCGAATAAAAGCGAATACACTTTAGTTACTTTAGAAAAATACAAATACATTTTAAGATGATTTTGAAGAAATAAACGATGGCCCCAAAGGTTTTGCATATAGTGTACATACATACATACATACATACATACATACGTACATACAATTCAACGTGCACATACACACATTCATTGACATAAACTAATGATTTGCTGCGTTTAGTATGTGCAATTTACAGTTATCTATCTATCTATCTATCTATCTATCTATCTATCTATCCTAATATAAAATTTAAATAATTTCGTATGTTACTAGAGATAGTTGTAATATTTGCAAACATATGAAGCCAAATTTGGTAGACAAATCAATTTTTTTCATTTAAATAGTTTAAAATGAAATCAATTTATAGAAGAATGCTTGTTGGGGGAGCGGTGGTGTGTAATTTGGGAAGGTACCATAAAAAATTATTTGCTAGCATATGGCGTTAAATTTGGTAAATAATTAAAATCAGTTTTTCGCAAAAACTGAATCAATATTGATAAAATTTGTTTCATGCCGTCGCAGTATTAATTACCCCCCCCACACTTGGACGAGATGTGACACAAGGTCTTTTTTAGGTGAGGACCCAAGCGCGTACGCCCGGGACAAGGACAAAAATAGCCCTCAGCCCCCGCAGTCGTCGGTTGCGCTGGCCTCGTTGCGAGCACCGACTCCTCCCTCTGGTGCAATGGGAGGGCGCGGCCTCGGAAAGCTGTTCCCAGGGCTGGGCACAGCTTTTGTCAGTTGCGACTCTGTCTTTGAAGAGAAGCTCCGAAGTGCATTCTGCCCAAAGACAGAGATGCAAGTGAGAGATGATAGATGTGTTACAAGCTACACATGGAAGTAATTTACACCATAAAGGCTCAATATATGTATTATATATTATCTACTTCTAGTGTGGTTTCATGCCTTCGCTGGAGAAACCACACTTAAAGGGTGCTATTATCAAGCTATGGCAGGGAATGTGGGTCAGGTTTCTCACAGAGGAAGAGGAGACTCTTGAGGCAGCATGCTGAGGATACCATGGGCTGAACATGTGATTAATAAGGAAGTTTAAACGAAAAATGCTGAGAAATTACGACTTTTACGTAAACAGAGTCGTGCGGTGAATCGAAATCAACAAGCCTAATTCATTTTCCGCGCCGATATCCAATTCTGTATCTAGCTTTCTTTCTTTTATTTTTCAATCATTTCACCTCAAGTAAGGCAATAAAGCCACTAAGACGCAAGAGGTTAAATAATATGAGACAAAAAAGAACATGAATGAAGAAGACAAAAGTTTGGCGTGGTAACATGGTAGATTCAGCAAAAAGATAAAATTAAGTTCCTTGTTATTATGATTTTTTTTTTATTGGATAATTAACATGAATGGAAAAAGATAAGAGTGAACAGAGTTCATTTCATGTGCATGTGCATATATATATATATATATATATATATATATATATATATATATATATACGAGTAATACTCGGTTGGAAAAAAAACCTCGGATGGCACAACTTGCAAGACTATCAAAACAAATTGGTACCCAAGGAAAAAATTGGAGATAAAAAAGAAAGAACTTGAAACATCTGAACAGGGCGAAAATAAATCGTCCAGTGCCTTAAGTTTTTAGTCCAAACAAAAAAAAAACCAAGCGAGTAATAAAACTAAAACGTAGAGTGCTCAATACGCTAAGAAGAGCAGAGATAAATGAAATAAATCCTAAAGAGACAGCAACAAACTACCTTGGTTTCACCTAAACATTTAGTTGAAACCTATATATATATATATATATATATATATATATATATATATATATATATATTATATTAAATATGTAAGTGGCAAGGATAAACCAAATACTTTTTTAATATAAAATATTAAAATAGAATATAATTTTAATATAAAATATAATATATATATTAAGATAAAATATAATATATAGATTAAAATAAAATGTAATATACAGGGTGTCCATAAAGTTCGTATGCACTTTAAAAAATTTGTAACATTATTTGTATTTGCGATAGAAATAATCTGTAAAAAATGTTATAAAGTTTAATGTACCTAGTTTTAAGTATAGCTAAAATAACTAATGTGATTCCAGGCATTACTGTAAATCAGTTGGCAAATGTTTTCCGTGATCTGCAAAATCGTATTACCCTTTGTATTGCTAATGATGGAGGACATGTGGAAACAAATAAAATTTCAATAAAAACTTTAAAAAAATATAGATTTCTTTCTTTCTAATCCTTTTTACAAATTATTTTTATCGCAAATACGAATAAAGTTATAAATTTTTTAAAGTGCACACGAACTTTATGGACACCCTGTATATATGTGTGTGTGTGTTGTGTGCGCATGTGTGTGCGTGCTTAAATTATTTTCAGATCGCATGGCTCTGTCAAGGAACAAAATGAATAAAAAGACAAAAGAAAAAACTATTCTTATACGAGGGCAATTTTACCCTGATAATGTCCCTCAGAGGACGAAATGCGTCGGCTAAGAATTGTTTTTCGTCATGTCTTTATATATATATATATATATATATATATATATATATATATATATGAATAGGAAAAGGATATATATGAATAGGAAAAACTGTTCTTAGCTGACTAATAATAATGATGATAGAATAGGAAATATTATCTGTGACTATAGTATTATATATATATATATATATATATATATATATATATATATATATATATATATTAATGCGTGTTTCATTAAATAATATAGACAAGTTTTGTCTATTTATTTAAGTAAATTCCTTTCATATTGTCGAATAAGCTTTTTAGCATTATGACTGAAACACGAAAGAATATCACTATGTTGATGCATGTTTTTATTGTTAATCTTGTCTAAGATTTGTTTATTTGTTTGCATGGAAGATTTCTATGCAACGATAAATTCGTGCATATGAAACGCAGGAAGCTTTGAGTTTCATGATGTCACCCATGACCACTCAAGCCGAGCATTGCAAAAGCGGAACCATTACGCTGTTTGATTCCTTTTTTTTTTTTTTTTTATAGAAAACCGTAGATTGATGGTGAACTGGAAGTTATCCGCGATTGGACTATAAACTGCCAACAGGGGTCGCAGTGTGTGATTAAAAAGGAGGAAGTGGTAGCTGACGGATGGTATACAAGTCTATACCCGATCAGTATCGGCTGAGCCTCCGTGGAGAGGGGGATATGATGTTGAAAGACCCGAAACCTCTAATGAACCTCGGCTAAAAAAATCACTGATGATGTGTACTAAAGCATCAAACATACGCATTTCCCGATATTATTGAATATGTGATAAAAGCGTTCAGGAAGAGAAAGTTCTTCAGGTAGGTAGTAAATTCATTTTGGAAAAAGGCCTGAAACTTTCAAATTTTATGTCGTTCTTCGAATCCAGAGGTTGTACTGAAAATTTTGAGTTATAGTGTAGTAAAAAGACAAAGGTTTTCTAAGAGCTATAAAGGATAGGAAATTGTGGAGAACCATTACCGCCCACGTTCTAAAGAATAATAATAATAAGATTAAAGACGTTACTCGACGTCAGTCATTCTCAACCGCTGTGTCGCGCGATTCTCTTAAGCGAGACGCGAATTATTGTCACGACAATGTGTGTGCGTGTGTCGAAGTGGTAATTGTACAGCGTTAGTATTTGAAGAAATGAATAAGTATTAAACTTGTTATCCCACATTAGCTAAAACGGCTTTATCAGTTTTATTGCAATTTTCTATATCTTATTTATGTGAATTAAGCTTCTCGAGCCTAAATAACATCAAAAATAAGAATTCATTTGCTTCTAGGTTGAATAAGGAATATAAAGAACTTATGTAAAGACGATGAATTGGTCCCTATTTCTAGTGATCGACGTCTTAACAGAAAACATTCGAGGGTACCCATTGATACATCAAAGTTTGACACTAAATAACATAAAAAAATAAGAAGTTAGAAAGAATCGCTCAACTGAACAAGAAATGAGGGTCTTCTTATTGCATCAAACATTGGAGAAATCACAAAAAAATTAAAGCACAGGTTTCACAGTAAATAAACTGCCCACATATTTGAATAGAAACATTGAAATAAATTAAATACATATTTGTGTGTATTTTATTTTAATATAAAGTTTTATTTCATAACATTTAAATGTATACCATTTAAAAATTTTCGTGTGATATTTTCATTTGCTTCTAGGTTGCTTAAAATGGTTGAGAAACATTGATTTAAAGACTTACAAGAGCAGCAACAACTAAAATGAACAGCACATGTCGTCGGCGGCTTTAGCTTGTATCCAAGAATTTAATTTCTTCTTTTCTGATCGCTTCCTTTATGATGATGGCGTTGACAACTAATGTGTGTGTCGAAATGGTAATGGTACAGTGTTAGTATTTAAATAAATGAATAAGTATTAAACATTTTATCCCACATTAGCTAAAAAGGCTTTATCAGTTTTATTGCAATTTTCTACTTCTTATTTATGGGAATTAGGTTTCTCGACCCTAAATAACATCAAAAGCAAGAAACGAGAAAGACTACACTTAACTGAAGGAGAAATGAGGGTCTGCTTATTGCATATTCGACCAAACATTGAAGAAATTGCCTAAAAACACCAGGTACAAGTTTACCCATTTGAAAGCTTTCGACAAAAACATCTACTCTTACTGATCACAGAAATGTATGATGGGATTCAAAATCCCATTATAAATGTTCCTTCTAATATTTGACTTCAATTATGTAAAGAAGAAGAATTGGCTGCCAATCATAGTGATCAAGGGCTCAAAATAAAACATCCGACGGTAGCCATTGATACATTTTGGATTTCAATACAAAGGGAATATCTCATAACAGCTAAAATGGCTTTATCAGTTTTATTGCAATTTTCTACTTCTTATTTATGGGAATTAGGTTTCTCGACCCTAAATAACATCAAAAACAAGAAACGAGAAAGACTACGCTCAACTGAAGAAGAAATGAGGGTCTGCTTATTGCATATTCGACCAAACATTGAAGAAATCGCGTAAAAGCACCAGGCACAAGTTTCACACGAAATAAGCTGCTCAGATAGATGAATAAAAACAATGAAATAAAGTTCATATTTGTGTGCGTATTTAAAAAAAAATCTATGGTTTTATTTCATAACATTTAAATGTATATTCTTTTAAAATTTTGCTAAGTGTGCCATATTTTCATTTTCTACTCGGTGTCCCATTGCTTAAAAAAGGTTGAGAAACATTGATCTAGGGTAAAGGGGGGGGGAAGAATTAAGATTTTCACATAATATAATAAGTGCCTGCTTATCGACCAAACATTGAAGAAATCACGAAAAACACCAGTCACAGGTTGCACACTAAATAAGCTGGACACATAGCTGAATAGAAACATTGAAATAAATTAATTCATATTTGTGTGTGTATTTTTTTAATCTATGAAATCTATGCCGTGAAATTTTCATTTGCTCCTAGGTGTACAGGCATATTTTCTTTTGCTCCCAGGACTGCCGTGATATTTTCATTTGCTCCTAGGTGTACAGGCATATTTTCATTTGCTCCCAGGACTGCCGTGATATTTTCATTTGCTCCTAGGTGTACAGGCATATTTTCATTTTCTCCTAGGTGTACAGGCATATTTTCATTTGCTCCCAGGACTGCCGTAATATTTTCATTTGCCCCTAGGTGTACAGGCATATTTTCATTTGCTCCCAGGACTGCCGTGATATTTTCATTTGCTCCTAGGTGTACAGGCATATTTTCATTTGCTCCCAGGACTGCCGTGATATTTTCATTTGCTCCTAGGTGTACAGGCATATTTTCATTTGCTCCCAGGACTGCCGTGATATTTTCATTTGCTCCTAGGTGTACAGGCATATTTTCATTTTCTCCTAGGTGTACAGGCATATTTTCATTTGCTCCCAGGACTGCCGTAATATTTTCATTTGCCCCTAGCTGTACAGGCATATTTTCATTTGCTCCCAGGACTGCCGTAATATTTTCATTTGCTCCCAGGTCTGCCGTGATATTTTCATTTGATCCCAGTTTTGCCGTGATATTTTCATTTGCTCCTATGTATACAGGCATATTTTCATTTGCTCCTAAGACTGCCGTGATATTTAAATTTGTACCCAGGTCTGCCGTGATATTTTCATTTGCTTCCAGGTTTTCCTTGATTTATTAATTTGCTCCTAGTAGTGCCGTGATATAAACATTTGCTCCCAGGTCTGCCATGCTGTTTCATTTGCTCCAACGTCCTTCGTGCTATTTTCATTTGCTTCCACGTTTTCCGTGACATATTAATTTGCTCCTAAGTATGCCGTGATATATTCATTTGATCCTAAGTGTGCCGTGATATTTTCATTTGCTTCCAGGTTTTCCTTGTTTTTTTAATTTGCTCCTGGGAATGCCGTGATATTTTAATTTGCTCCTGGGAGTGTCGTGATATTTTCATTTGCTCCCAGGACAGCCGTGATATTTTCATTTGCTCCCAGGTTTTCCGTGATATTTTCATTTTACTCCCAGGATTGCCCTGGCATTTACATTTGCTCCCAGGTCTGCCGTGATATTTACATTTGCTCCCAGGATTGCCGTTGCTTAAAAAGGTTGAGAAACACTGGCCTACGTAGATATTTCAAAAGTAAGATGAAGTGGAACCCACCATACTTCAAAGAGTTAATACCCTGAGAAGATTCGAACTTTTTTTTTAATGCGTATACAGAAAATAATAGAAAAACAATGAAAAGATGTTTACTATAGTCTGAGAAGAAAAATATATTGACGATCTTCGGCCAGACAAAACGCATCGAGTTAAACTGTCTTCTCCCATTATCGATTAGTTTAACGTTGTTTTCTTTCATTTTTGAGCATAAGATTTACGTAGAGTCCTTAAAAAAAGACAGACACATCTAGTGGCCTGAAACTAGTCTGATTCAAGGGCAGTAAAAATATAGCGTCATATAAGAATCCAGATGATAGAAAATAAAACAGCAGATTAAATTAAAAATAAGCAATGGAAGTCCAGGGTGCGATGATTAAAATGTCGCCGTTTTATATTTTTAATTTCGCGCATGCGCTTTGTTTATTTTTGATTTTGTCGACTGCACCGTATAGTAGGGTCAATTGGACAGCGTCTGTGAGAAAAAGACGCAATTCACTTCGACGGAAATTTAGAAACGGCTTGCTGTACTGCTTGGCATTCGCGCCGGAAGCTCTAATACAAACATTTCTGAGTGTTTCGGTGTCAATCTGAGGAGAGCGCAGAGGATTCGGAAAGAGTTGGATGAGTGTAATGGTGATTACGAAGGTATGACTCTTTGGAAACTCACTGTGATCCTTCTGATAAGAAAAGAACTCCCCAATGTATTGGTAAGAGTCCCAGACTCAACAAAAAGGCTTACATCAAGTATCTTGCGGGTGTAGTGTCACCTTGGGTCAAAAGGGTAGCTGCTGGAAGATTTATGTCTGGCAACATGACTCTGTACCATGCCACACACGCAGGAGTACACAGTCATGGGTGTCAGACAATTTCTGTGATCACATCAACCCTTACATTTGGCCACGTAACTCCCCAGACTGCAACCGACTTGATTATTAAGTGTCGGGCGCAGTTGAGCAAGAGACAATCAAAACTCTTTGTAACACCGAAGATGAACAGAAGGCCAGGATTATGGCAACATTCACCAACTTAAAGAAGACAATTCAGAAGAGTTTCAGAAAATTCCGAAGTCGTCTGGAGACCGTGTTTCAAGTCAATGGCGATTTTATTGAATAAATAAACTCTTTAGTCTTTCAAGAATTTGTTTGTGCAATTTTGGTAAATATATCTGTTAAAATGAGATGTCAGGGTTATTTTCATTTTTGTGTAATTTACATGATAATTGATCCATCCATCACAGCCGGTATATATATATATATATATATATATATATATATATATATATATATATATATATTATTGTTGATAGATGTGAGTTTGTGACCCTGGGTTTCACGTCTGTCGATCGCTAAAGCGTGAAACCCAGGGTCACAAACTCACATCTCCAACCAAATATGTTAGCTCTATCTCTGATATTGAGCGCTTTCTAATAAGTACCGCGCATATAATATGTAAATAATTATACATATATATATTTATTTATATTTATATACACTTTCACACACACACACACACACACACACACACACACA
>CAHIKZ030000872.1:445000-510000 GCA_903632075.3 Acanthosepion pharaonis
ATTTATTATTCCAGCCTGAAGACGTCAGAAAAGATAGTCATAAGCCTTCTTAGTCTGTATTGGGTCTTTCAATAAAAAGTGAATGAACAACAACGACCCCACCCCGTCATACACATATACATCAACACACACGCGCACACACACACACTTAAATATATATATATATGTGTGTGTCTCTCTCTCTTTCTCTCTGTATGGTGTGTGTGTGTCTCTGTGTATAAAATCAACGATACCATCCCGGAAGGGTTGCTATTAAGTTAAGTGCCTCGTATAGAGTTCAAATATTTTTTTTTCTGTATTATTGAGCAACTTCTACAGGAAGAAGAAAAAGAATTTTTTTTTTTCGGTTAAATATCAGACAAAGCGCTTTTCATTTTTTTTTTTTCAGTGGATAATGCACTTATCTTAAACGGAAAGGTGAATAAGTTGGCTTTATCAACGTTTGACCAACTTTAGTGAAAATTTATTTCGCTTCTAAATATAGTGATAATCGAGTCTCTTGCTATTATCAGTACCCCGCCCCCCCAAAAAAAAACACTCATTTGCCAGCTTCAAGGGACGTAATTGCATTCAAATATCGATCAATATAATTATCTTAACTTTTGTTTCAAAAGCTAAGGCAAATATTATGCCAGTTAATAGATGATATCAAACGATTTTATGCCACAAATCGATATATATATATATATATATATATATATATATATATATATATAAGCATGTATAATCATCTTTCATTGAAAGCGGCCGACAAGGAAGATTTAATTAATCTTTTTAAAAATTCATTTTATGCGACAATATATATATATATATATATATATATATATATATATATATATGAAGAAATATAGTTTTAAGGTATGCTATATTTATGGAATAAAGTGGTCAATATCAGAGATAGAGCGTATGTAAATATAAATATAAGTGAACATTGAAGTCAGCACTCAGAAGCGACAGTCTGTTTTCATGCTGGACGCAATCGTCAGGCCAGACGATTGCGTCAGCATCAAACAGCCTGTCGGCTCTATATGTTGATATATGTTATATATATATATATATATATATATATATATATATATATATATATATATATATATATATATGTATACACCCTTGTGCAAATTAATTGAAGCAGCTGCTTTAGTTTCCTTTCTTTCACCATACGATCAGTTTTAGATCCACTGGAGTGACAAGGTGTAATCGATTTCTGATTTTTCCTTAGGTCATTTGCAGTGGTGTGCAGTAATATGAATCTATTTCCGAGTGTATGATAAAATGTTTGGCCTTGAAAAATTACATCAGATTTTAACACGCGCAGTCACTAATGTCTCTATTGTTGATTAGTTGTCCTACGGCCATTGTCTGCGATGAACGTTACTACAAGCACGCGTACGAAAATTGTAACGCTACACGTACCAACTGGCTAGTCTTACCAGTGAGCAAATCAATGTACTATAGACTGGCATTGATTTAAATTCAATTGAGAATTTGGGGTCAATCTGCAAGGAACGACTTCGTGGAATGGACATACGATATACTAACATGTGCACTGGGTCATGTCTTATTGGAAAAAATGCGAAAGTAAGAAAATGAAAGAATTATTCATTTTGTTTCAATCTATCTAGCTATCTATCTATCTCAGTCCCTTCATATCTATCTATCTATCTATCTATCTATCTATCTATCTGTTATGGTGAAACACACCTATTCTATAGTTAATAGACTCTCCCACCTAATATAAGTAGGGGTAGTAAGAGAAACGAGGGTCAGTCTGAAGTCGGACGACCGGCTGAACGGTTGAACTCTCTGCCTTCGGGCGGGGAGGAACCTGAACGAGGCTACGCCGAAGGGCGTAGTCCCGTTCCGGGTGGTAAACCGACCCTGAACCCGTTTATATGGCTTCAATGGGTATATTTTTGGCCGAGCCCACGGGCTCGGAGATCCCACGTTAAATCGGCCTTGTGCCACATGATACCCTCGTGGGGGGTGACTAAATACTAGTCGATGTCAGACGACAGTAGTCGACAGTTGGTCGAATACGAAAGTAGTCAGCGACCACAACAAGATTACTCTGCGTAATACCTATTATATCAAGTTCCTAACGTTTTGTACGTCGAACATATTTTAGGACCGATTTAGTACAAATACGAGCCTCCACCGCGAAATAACTCCCCAACACTATCTATCTATCTATGTATCTATCTATCTATCATGAACAATTGAAATAGACAAATGTCGTCCATGTTGTACTGAATGACACTATTTCACACTCGGCCTAATAATGACCCGCTAAGTTACAGAAAAACCGATTCCATCAGAAATTGGAAAGAATTCTTATCAATAATATTTTCTTTGTCTTAGGATCTGCAAAACAATAATCTGTTCAAAAGAAAACATATCTTCCGGGGGCTTTTTTTTTTTTGTATTTTTTCCTTTGAAAATTGAATGCTGACCAGTGATGGGTTGATTCTTTTTTTTCCCATCTTTAGCCGCTTTGGGCCGCATTACTTAATTCTTTAATAGATTTAAGGAACGACGACGAAACCCACATCCAATGAAATTAGCTAGCATTAACCACACGCAAACAGACACACGCACGCACACAGGCATATACATACATATATATATATATATATATATATATATATATATATATATATATATATATATATATATATGTATTTGAAGATGTTTCCACATACACTCACAGACGCTTACACATACAGTATCTATCTATCTATCTATCTATCTATCTATCTATCTATATCTATCTATCTATCCGCACACACACATGAACGCACACACACATGAACGCACACACACGCATATATATATTTGGAGATGTTTGCACAGGCACATACGCTCACAGACACATACGCATACTGTTCATATGTATCTATCGATCTAGGTATACACACACGTACACACAGAAATATATTTGGAGATTTTTGCTCATGCATAGACGCTCACAGACACATAAAAATACTGTTCATACTGTGCACATACGCTCAAAGACACAAACACGTACTGCGTAGAACTTGCATATTTGGACTTTGACTTTATTTTATATATATATATATTATATTTATTCATATTATATATATATATATATATATATATATATATATATATATATATATATATATATGTTGCAAAATAAAATCCTTGCCGAGATAAAGTCCATCAGAGGACGAAATGCGTTGGTAAGAAAAATTACTTTTGTTTTAATTCGTGTTGTCTTCTTACGTATATATTTTATTTATATCTGAAGTTTTACGCACACACACACACACACACACACACACACACAAACACAAACACACACACACACACACACACACACACACACACATACACAAACAGCGTTCTAGATTTCAAAGTTCAAAGTTCACCTGTTATTTTGTTTTTCCTTTTTTTTAAGCGATTTAATTTTGTTTTTGTACATAAGTATATAATTTTAAGCTACCCATAATGCGTCACTGTCTAGCTAACATATAAATAGTCGATCAACAACACAACGCACATGTCCTGACAATTACGTTTAAGCATGAAACAGGCTGTCACCACCCGACGATGTCCAATTATATATATATATATATATATATATATATATATATATATAATGTTGAAGTGGATACTGAAGTGTTGATCTCATAGTCAAGTTTTATATTTACATATATTCTATACCTTGTCTGTCATATTAAATGAAATGTGCATGAAAGAAAGATTGATGCCTAAATTCACAAAATATATATATATATATATATATATATATATATATATATATATATATTATATATATTTATATATATATTTTATATATTATATATATATATATTTATATATATATAAATTATATATATATATATAAATTTATATATATATATTTATATTATATAATATTTATATATATATATTTATATATGTTTATATGTATATTTATTATTTATTATTTTTATATATATATATATATATATATATATATATATATATATATATATATATCAAGTATGTGGTGCAGTTCAATTTACATTACATGAACCATTCATCCCAAAAACAGATATTGAAGTTAATGATATAAATGGCGAGAATACATCTTCGCTAACAAATTTAATAAATTACATTAAGCCCGAACCTGTAGATGAATGTTATGATCCCTGTTTATAAATTCCAGTTTCATTTTTATTTTTTTACAAGCTTTCATCTGTGCATACAGACATCATCTGGTATGGAAATATATATATATATATATATATATATATATATATATATATATATAGGTAGCATATTTTTCATTCAAACAGGTTTGGTTAAAAAATTTGGACATATGTCGATTAGTTTTCGTTGTGACCCTTTCAAGTTCACGGATTCATTTTTTGGTGGACTTAGAAAATTGAGTAAGAAAAATACCAAAATTTTCTTTCAAATTGTTTTTATTTTCCCAAGTACTTTCAATCTCATCTGAGACTATCTTCAGAGGGTTAAGGTGCCTGAGATTATGTATATGTGTTTCTGTGAATTTCAACTGTTCGTTTTTTTTTGTTGCTTTTTTTTACTGCTCATGGATTTCAAAGTTTAAAGTTCACGTGTTCTTTTGTGTCTAATGTATATGTGGCATTTTATTCGCTCTCTAGGAAACTGTAATGCTCCACCTGCATTCAACTTACGGGTCTTTGTTCGATGATTTATTTATATATATTTTTTTTTTTTTGGTATGGAAGAATATTTGAAACAGAAATAGACGAAACATGACTATCCTCCCGTCGAGGTCAAAAGAGTAAATTCCTCAGATTGGTAGGCAAAGTAATCGAGGGATACTGACAAACAATCTCAACGTATCTGAGTGCTTTTGAGCTCGCAGATGGGGAATATATAGTCTTTCGATTTTCAGCGCTGATATCGATTTAATTAACCACGACCCAAAGAAACAATTTATTTTCTCCGCTGAGACAACGAATTTATTTTTGGTGCACAGCGAAGGCTTAGTGACCCACCTACCACATGCAAATCAATCTATCGACAAAATACCCATACAACACTCCTTACCATCTACACAAACACACACATATATATAAATTTTAAGACATTTTTATGTTTATACATTCTTTTTTTTATAGATACAAATATTTAAGCAAATGCTCTGTTTATAATAAACAGTGTTAATAACATTTACCGGCCTTGAGTGTCCGAGAAATTGTCATAGAAAATATGCGTCCTCCGACAGGAATCGAACCTGTATCCTATACGGAACCGTCATATAGCCTGACGTGCTTTTACCAATTTCACCACAGAGGAGCGCTTCGGTTAGCAAGGTCGATTTTACTGTTTTAAAACTACAATTTTCTATTATTTTCACACGTACATTCATATCTGCTCGATGCGTATCCAAATGTAAACAAATGACGTCACGTATAAATATAAACGTTATTTTAAGTGTGTACTCTAGGAGGCACGATGCAGTAATGGATAACAGCTCGGATGGAGGAATCAGAAAACTGAGTTCGAATTCCAGTCGGGTTCCTTACTTGCCATTAAATACCATTGAGAAAGGCATGAAACCGTTTATTTTCTAGCTAAATAGGACCGACTAGGTCCTGTATCCTTGGGTAGCAACTGATTTTCTCAGGAATTGGAAAAAAATAATCTTACATTTTGTGTCTTAGGATAGGCGGAGGAGGGGCTAAGAGAAAGGCTACTCTAAATTCAATCTCCCCCAACTATGGGTTAAGCAGCCTCAGCAACCCGCAATTAGCCAAACGTAATAAGTACGCCTACACTCTTGAAAATTAAACGGGTTCCCTTCGTGAAATGGGTGAGAAAAATATCTGGATCTGTCCTGATGAGCTTTCACCTTTGTTACCTTTCTTTCCATGATTGAGTTGCTATCGTTGCTTAGCTTTTTTTAAATTAAGACCTACCGGCCTATATCTGGAAGTCTTACTAAAAAAAAGATTGTGCCTCTCCCCCAACCCGAATCTCTTAAGAGAAAACACTCCTATAGCTGAAGCGTGTCGTTACCAATTTGGGGAGTAGCATCTTGATAAGGGAGACCACATTGAATTATCTATTTAAGGAATGCTCATCTCTCGTTGGTGACAGGCATTGCGAGATTATTTAAGAATACGACTAGGTTATAGTTTGTTTTGGTTTTGTAGCAATGTGTAGTATTGGGAGAAACTATCCCTAGCCCAGCCTAATCATCATAAAAAATTCAGATTCTGGATTTAGTAAAAACTAAACGTTTCAAATATCTTGGTGTATGGCTAAGTTATAACAAATTTAGTATAGGAGAAAAGGAAAGTTCACTTTCCTTTTCTCCTATACTAAATTTGTTATAACTTAGCCATACACCAAGATATTTGAAACGTTTAGTTTTTACTAAATCCAGAATCTGAATTTTTTATGATGGATTCAGGGTTGGCACCATCCCTTTTTTCATTCCAGTTCCAGATTATGGTTTCTGTTTTGGAAAGCTTTATCTTGATTTCTGTTTCTTGGAACACTTGGAAGACAATGTTGATTTTTTGGTTCAAGATCATTTCATTTAGGTTTTTTATTTGTTTTTAAAATGAGGTACACAAGTAAGAGCGAACATGTAAAGAATTATTGCAATTTTTTCAATGCACTTGACATCAACGTTTCCTCGATTGTAAACAATAATATGGTCTGCATGTTTTCTGTGCTCAGTTCAAACTGGAACATAATAGAAGGCCGAAGTCTTTTCGGGTTTAACTTAATAACAACTGGCCTAGATCTGAAAGTCTTACTAAAGAGTGCGCCCCTCTCCCAACCTGAATATCTAAAGGGAAAACACTCCTATAGCTGAAGAGTGACGTTACCAATTTGGGGAAGAGCATCTTGATAAAGGGAAACCATCTTGAATTATCTAATTAAGGACTATTCTATGTTCAATTTTTTCTCCTCTTTTTGTGACCCAAGTAAATGGCTAAAGAAATAACAAAACAATTTTTATAGATATATCACATATTAAACAGTAAGTACATCAGATGAGAATTACACGACTAGTGAGTGTGTGTCGGTTGACCCAGCGTTCAATCTATTCGACTGTTAATATTTCACAGCCCCCGCCTCCACGAAGGATGTATGTGGCACAAGGCCGAGTTTACCATGGATTCTCCGAGCCGTATTCCCTTTGAACCCGTATAAACGGGTTCAGGGACTGTCTACCTCACCGGACGAAACTTTGCCCTCCTGCGGCAAAGCCACGTCCGGGTTCCTCTCTGCTCGAAGCAGAGAGCTTGACAGTTGAACAATCTAGGCGACTGTTATATTTAACAGCCCCCTCAACCACAAAGAATGTATGTGGCACAAGGCTGAGTTTAACGTGGGTTACTCCGAGCCCGTAGGCTCAGCCAACAATATTCCCTTTGAATCCGCCTAGAAGGGTTCAGGTACTGACTACCTCCCTGCCGAGGCGGAGAGTTTAACAGTTGAACATTCTGGTCGACTGTTCCCCCAAGGCCTTCTCTCCTACTAATCTTATAGTAGGCGGAAGAGTCCAACATGGACTCTTTAGACGGAGAACACCTCAACACCCCTATATTATTTTTTATAACTCAAGATATTGGAAGTGTTTTCTATTTACTAAATCCACATCCTAAATTTTACAATGGATTTAGGGTTGGTGCCATGATTTCTTTCATTCCAATTCTATATCATAGTTTCTGTTTTCGAAACATTTAACTTGATTTCTGTTTCCTTCATAATAAACAAGAATATCGTCTGCATGTATTCTGTGCTCAGTTCAAATTGGAACATTCTAGAAGGCCGGAGTCTCTTCCGGTTTATGGATTCTATCGCCGGGCTTCACTCATTCCGTCTGTTTCGAACGTGTTGATAAGCAATAGAACACTCTGTATTCTGATAAATTGTTCGATAATTATCGACCCGATTCACGCGAAGAGTCCTTTATGAAACCGAACTAATTACAATGAAGATCCGGGCTACGTTCGCTTTGAATTCTCAGGTGTGATTCGTCATGATGTAAATAGTCCCAACGAATTTACATTAGTTTTAAATAAATGCGCATGAATCACAACGTATATCTGAGAACATACAATAAGTTTCTGTCGTTAAAGGAGAGGTTACTGCTGAATGGGCGTACGGGTGGGTGTAATGGATAGCGACTCGGAATCGAAAATCGAGGAGCTGAGTTCGAATTTCCGTCGATTTCGTTACTTTCACTTCACGAAAATGCCCTTGGTAAAGGTATGAATCCACTGCTTCTAACCCCAGGAATAGGTTGCATACTCGAACAGGTTGGGCTTGTTGGCCAGTCTGGAAGAGGGACTAATATAAAACTGTATGTAACCCTGGCGAAGCACATAGTATAGCAGGACAGACTCAGTTCTATAGCATTGGGTGGCAACCTCTCTAGGAGAAGGAAAACTCTGAATTCCAAATTGTATGTAGCCCTAGCGAAAGACATACTATGCAGCCAAGGAAATTTTCGTTCTCATTGACTCGATGATCCCGATTATTGACTTACGAGCTAATACCCTTGGGAAAGGCATGAATCCAACTCTTCTCTCCTCATCTATGGATAAATAGCAGACAGACACAGTTCTATAGCATTGGGTGGCAACCTCTCTAGGAGAAGGAAAACTCTGAATTCCAAACTCTATGTAGCCCTAGCGAAGGACATACCATGCAGGTAAGAAAAGGTTCGTTCTCATTGACTCCATGATCCTAATTATTGACTTACAAGCTAATATCCTTGGGAAAGGCATGAATCCAACTTTTTTCCCTCAGCTATGGATAAATAGAAGGCCAGACTCAGTTCTATATTCTTGGGTGGCAACCTCTCTAGAAGAAGGAAAACTCTGTATTCGAAACTATATGTAGCCCTGGGGAAGGACATACTATGCAGCTAAGGAAAGGTTCGTTCTCATTGACTCCATGATCCTAATGATTGTTTTACGAGCTAATACCCTTCGGAAAGGCATGAATCCAACTCTTCTTCGATCAGCTATGAATAAATAGGACAGCATTAGGTGGCAAGCGACATAGGAGAAGGAAAGCTCTGTATTGTAAGTAGCCCTTGCGAAGCACATTCTATTCAGCTAAGGGGGTTTACAGTGGCTATGTAATCCAGAATACGTCAGCCTCCTCACAATTAAATTGGACAGATCTTAAATTGCGATTGTCAGGTTTGGCACAAGGAAACGCGGATTATTACAGAAAATTTTGGTGCCAATAGAATGTAATTGTTAATATTAGTTTCAAAGGAAGATGATACAACAACGGTATATTTATTATTATTATTATTATTTGCTTTCTGTTTAGTTCAATTCCTCAAGTTGTACTAACCGGAATATATACTGAGTTCCATTTTAATTCACCAGGGCAGAATATGTGTATGTTGACACTTCCAATCGCTTAAGATCAGAAGTCATTAGGGCCATACCTGCTGTAGCATCAAGGCATTTATTATTATTATTATTGAATGCGCGGTTCAGAACGAAAAATTGGCGAACCGACTTCAATTTTCGATCGATTTCCTTTCAGTCACCTTTGAGCAAAAAACCAAGAGAAAAGCACGAATCCGTCCCTTAAGAGTTACTAAACAGAATTATTTATTGAGGCCCATTTTAATTCCCCAGGATAAAATATAGACATGTTGACACTTCCAATCGCTTAAGATCGGAAGCCATGAAGGCCTTACCTGCCGTAACATCAGGTTATTTATTTATTATTATTATTATTATTATTATTACTTGGTTAAGGTCAGACAAAGAGATATTTACTGTAGCCCATATTAATTCACCAGGGCAAAACAAGTATATTTTAACACTTCCAACCGGTTAAGATCACAAGCCATTGAGGTTGTTTCCAAGTATGTACATGTTGACAATTTCAGTCGATTAAGATAAAAAGCCATGACGGCCATACCTGCTGGATCATCAAGGCATTTATTATTATTATTATTATTATTATTATTATTATTATTATTATTATTATTTCTGCTATGGACACACTACCTACCAAGTCTGCGGAAAGACCTAAGGCAGGTCGTGGTGTGTTGTTATGGCCACATTTCATGTTAATTTTTTTTTTTTTTTTTTTATCTCCGATGAAGTTGCTAGCGTTACATAGACAAAGTTCTCCTTAGTGTGTGTGCTGTACTTAATAAGACAATTTTCTGTATGTCTCTTAAGCTGGGGTTTCAGGGATTCTTTCAATGTGTTGTTTTGTTCCATTTTTATAATTCCAAGTGCACCTATTACCACTGGTATTATTCTTGTTTTCAATTTCCACATTTTTTCTATTTCAATTTCCAGGTCTTTGTATTTTGATAGTTTTCAAATTCCTTGGTTGCTATGTTACAATCCGCTGGACAAGCCATATCAATTAGTAGGCAAGTTTTTTTCTTTCTGGTTTTTGACAATAATGTCCGGCCTATTTGCTTCAATTTTTCTGTCTGTGTGGATGGTATAATCCCATAGAATGGTGACATCTTCTATTTCTGTAACCGGCGCTGGCCGATGTTCATACCAGTGTTTGCTTACACATTTTCCAAAGTGTTTGCACATTGTCCAGTGTAAGTATTGCCCCACTCTATCGTGACGATTTTTATATTCATTTGGGGCAAGTATAGAACATCCTGAGATTAGATGGTCTATTGTTTCTTGGTATTTGTCACAGAACCTGCATTTTGGATCCACATTATTATGTATGATATTTGCCTGAAAATTCCTAGTGAAAAGACTCTGGTGCAAATTGCAGAGTGCGCAAATTAAAATATGTTTTGGATATCATGTCCATTATTCCAATGCATGAAGAACCATGGCTTTGGAGAGATTCCTTTTCTTTATTACCTCTGAATTCTCATGAATTATTGGTTTGGAATTTAAAGTTTTCCTTCAGCTGAAAGTAAAAGAGACAGACGAAAACATCGTGTACCCTCCCCTAATGAGTTAGTGTAGATAAGTGGCAGACAAAGGAATTGGATAGATAGTAAATAGAGGAAAGAGCTACAAAGAACAGGAATTTGGGGTGTGAAGATGGCCTTCCATGTCCGTTTTGGACATGGAAGAGAGAGAAAAAAAAAGCTTAAACTCAAGTAATTTACTTCCCTCGAGATATTTTTCTATCAAAAAATTTCTTGCATCTTTATTGAAAACAGACAGAAATAAGTGACAAGGATTACGAAAGCAACATTTTACCTTTGCTCATCAGAAATGGATGGGAATCTGTGGAAGAAAAGGAAAAAGAAGATGTCACTCTCGTTCCTTAGTTCTTTTTATCTATTTATCTCAGTCTGTTTCTATCTATCTATCTATCTATCTATCTATCTATCTATCTATCTATCTATCTCAGTTTGTTCGTATCTATCTATCTATCTATCTATCTATCTATCTATCTATCTCTGTTCGTATCTATCTCAGTCTGTTCGTATCTATTCTATCTATCTATCTATCTATCTATCTATCTATCTATCTATCTCAGTATGTTGGTATCTATCTCAGTCTGTTCGTATCTATCTATCTATCTATCTATCTATCTATCTATCTATCTATCTATCTATCTATCTATCTTAGTCTTTTCATATTTGTCTATATACTACGTTGTTTTCGACATTTCTAAGAGCTACAGAAGGCCGGAAGTTGTGCTGTCCAGATGGAGGTTCATGTCTTAAACGGACGCGGCATATAGACAAAGACGCCAAACCCAAGTAATTGACTTCCTTGTATATATTATTTAGCCCCAAACTTTGTTTTTGCATTTTCATTGAAAATAGGTATAAATAGGTGACTAGGATTATGAAAGCCGGCAGCAACATGTTACCTTGCTTAACAAAACAAAAAGTAACTTAAACAGGTGTCCAAGTGAGTTACCTCTCCTCTCTAGGCGAATCGAATGAAGACCACAGCGAAGAATTTCTTGTTTTGCATCGAGAAACAATATTAAAAATCACTCAATACATCCAGTAAGAAAACGTAGAGTACTTTACCGTGACTCTTGAGATACGAAAGAGGCTTACCTGCAAAACAAAGAAAACATATATTAATTTTCAGGAGATAAGTGTTTTCTATTATATATAAACAGGCACAAATGTGTAAAGCGCTTTCAAGAATGGTCAGACAATGGTATCACCCACTTGGATGATATCCTTCCACATTTTGTAGAAAAATCATCAAACTTTGATAATTGCGTATGGTATTACTGATACGTTCCGGTATAATAGGAATAAAAAAATAATAGATCCAAGTAATCCAATAATTGTTGGTCACACTGCATTTGTGTTTTCCGAGTTCAATTTAAAATATCGGATTATTACTAGGCTAAAAAACAGGGCAGACTCTATATGCGTGTATGGTAGAGTGTCAAAGAGAAGGAAACAAAGCCACTGTTGATTCTTGCATCACAGTTTGCACAATCTATCTATCTATCTATCTATCTATCTATCTATCTATTTCAGTCTGTTCATATCTATCTATTTATCTATCTATCTCACTTTGTTCATTATCTATCTATCTATCTATCTATCTATCTATCTCAAATCCCTTCATATCTATCTATCTATCTATCTATCTATCTATCTATCTATCTATCTATCTATCTATCTCAGCCTGTTCATATCTATCTATCTATCTATCTATCTATCTATCTATCTATCTATCTATCTCAGCCTGTTCATATCTATCTATCTATCTATCTATCTATCTATCTCTGTCTTCTCTTATCTATGCAAACCTATTTAGACAGAAGATTTTAACCAAACCGAACGAGCGAGAGAACGAGAGAGAGAGAGAGAGAGAGAGAGAGGGGGGGAGAGAATGAGTGAGCGAGCGTACGAGAGAGAGAGAGAGAGAAAGAGAGAGAGAGGGAGGGAGAGGGAAAGAGAGAAAGAAAGAGAGAGATTGGAAATTCATTTGTTTCCGTTTATTTTATGAAGCAAATTTATGTGATTAATGCTTCATGAAGCCTTGTTATAGATTGCATCACGTTGTTTTCCATACCGTATACATGCTTGATCGAATATCGCTCGTTCGTTATTATGCATAATTTTTCTTGATAGCAGAAATGATTTTTGCGAAGCCTAATTGTATCACGCTTGATTACTTTCTGACCAGAACAAAGTAGACGCTATTGAATGTCATTATTGAATTTGAAAAGGTGAGAAAATATTTGGTGGAATTGTTTTGTGGAGACGATACAGCAGAAACCATAATCATTAGGTTAGTTCCTGATGAAGTCCGAGAGCCCAGTCGAAAGCCCAGTTGAAATTAGTAACAAAATGTTGAATGAAACATTTTTTAGCAAAACACAGACTCACATTCCATATATATATATATACATATATATATATGTATATATATATATATGGAATGTGAGTCTTTGTGTATATATATTTGTCTTATATATATATATATATATATATATATATATATATAAAGAACAGTAAGATATATAATGCGGTTTTCTTATTGATATTTTTTTTATTTCTATTTTTACAAAACTGTGCTCACTGTAAATTTACAGAGCATAAATATTATAAATTAACTGATTTAAAATATGGTTTCTTCGCTACACAGTAATAACCATGTTTCAATAACCGAAGCTAAAAATTTCAAATTTAATTATATAATTAAATTAAAAGCATTAGTTCCGTTTCATCTTTAAGCGAATATTGGAATAAATTATTTTCAAATTTACTGAGTTTTAAACACACATATCAATTCATAATTTATTGTTTCCAAGGATGCAGAGAAATCCAATCATTCAGACAGGGGCGGTAGCGTGTTCATTTTTATTAACTATTGTTGTATCAATTATAAGTTGAGTTCGAAAAAAGTGGTTAAGTTTAGGGAGGGTAGGGGTGTATTTTCAACGAATTCTTGCATCCGTTAAATGCATGTCGTCTGGGTCTTTTTATTTTCTTTTTTTAACGGCAAAAAGTTTTTCCGTATTTTTTTCGTACTTGTATACTTAAAAATTCTTCCTAGGGGTCTTTGGGTAAGAATACGTTTTATTTAATTACAATTTTAGAATTTTTTTACTCTAAATTACTAATAGACTATATTTCTTTTTAAAACAAGTAAATGTAATAGAATCAATGAAATTATTTAAAATTATTTTTTCATATCAAATATAAGTATGTATATTACCACTTTAGGTCCCTTTCTTTTAACATACGGTCAGTTTTAGACCCACTGGTGTCACAAGTTGTAATCGATATCTATTTTTTCCTCGGATTAGGTCATTTGCAGGGGTGTACAGAAATATGAATCTATTTTCGGTGTGTATGATGAAATTTGCTTGGCCTTGAAAAATATTGCGTGAATGCATCAGATCTTCAACACGCCCAGACAATATTGTCTCGACTGTCTATTAGTTGTCCTACGGCCATTGTTTGCCATGACGTCACTCCAAGGAAGCGTAAGAAAATTGTAACGTTACACGAACAAACTGACAAGCCTTACCAGTGAGGAAATCAAAGTACAATCGACTGACCCGAAAACTCTCCCGATTAAAATTCAATCTGCAAGGAAAAACTTCGTGGAAAGGACATACGAAGTACTAACGTGTCCACTGGTTCATGTTTCATTAGAAAAATATGAATAAAAGTAAATAATAATGGAATTATTCGTTTTGTTTCAATTAATTTACACCAGGGTGCAGGCTATTTGAGGTTGACGCTGGAGCTCAGTAGTTGGCATAATAGAGCAGAGTGTGTCATTTCTAGCCAAATCAAATCAAATATTAAGTCTGCTCTGAAATTGAAGTGTGATTTTGATTTCCTAAAGTGCATAAGGTGTTTAGCGGTAGAATTATTTTGCTGTGTTTGCAATCTGTATTGCTGCCAAACAATTACATTCCAGGGGGTTAATTGGTAAACGGTGGTGTAAGTTGGGCAGAAAGAGATGATAGGTTGAATAGGGCTGGTTCAGAGGGCCTGGGGGGTCATGAGACGTCAATTTCAGGATAAAATAGCTCAAAACAAATATACAAATATATATATATATATTTTGAAACCTGGAAAATTTCTATAATCTTCAGAATTAAACTAGATTTTTTTAGCTGCAAAATCGGACTTTACTTCCAATACTACCAATGCCTCTCAAATCGAAATAGTCTTTAAGCAATAATATCAGTTTCAGTTAAATAATTTCCATTTTTGGTAACAGATGGTAATGACAAATGTATTACCCTATTTACATTATTCGGACTATTGTCCTCATCTTTGTCGCCATATTTATTACAACGTTTCGGTCAAGGGGACATGGCACAGTGGATAAAGGCGTTAGTTAGATCCAGTGACAGGACCCAAAGTGTGTGAGTTCAATACCCGGTTAAGGCAGTGGAGAACTTGGAGAGGGGAATTAACAGGAGATAACTGATAACTGACATCCATTAAACATGGCACGTGGAACTAGAACAGTCTACCCCAGTGAGCGAAATAAAGGGTTCAGTTCGACATTCTAACCGCCTGAAGAAGGCCGGAGCGTACAACGGCCGAAACGTTGTAATAAATATGGCGACAGAGATGAGGGCAATAGTGCGAATAATGTTAATAGTGTACATAATACCTGATCTCAGAAATATAGACAAATGTATTACCGTTCCTTAAAATATGTCATGACAGGTGAAGAATAGTGGGTTGCCTACAACAATGTGCAACGTAAATACCAAGAGGTTGATAACTCCATAACTGATCCTGAAAGGTGAAATCAATGGCAAAAATATAATATTGTGCATGTGGTAAGATAATTTAGAGTTCTTAAAATGCAATGAAACGCTAAATGCACATTTATATGTTCAGCAGGTGCAACGTGTCCATAAATGTTTGAAAAGCACCCTGCGTATCTCTTCTATGACAACGCAAGGCCGTATACAACAATAACAACAGAGGATTTGGAAGTCGGCTAGTTTGTTCTAGCACATTCGCCACATTCACCTGGCCTTGTGCCAACCGATTTTTGCTTTTTACGATCACTATAAAACGCATCGATATGCAAAACTTTATGTAGTGAAAATCAGATTCAAGATTTGTCAAAAAGGTTTTTACGTCAAAACCTACGGAATTTTACTCAAAATGTCTCGAAGAAGCTGCCTGATAAGCGACAACAAATCATTCAAAATAGTGGTGATATATATATATATATATATATATATATATATATATATTATAAATTAATTGATTTAAAATATGTTTTTTCCGCTACACATTTCTAACTATGTTTCAAAAATGGAAGCTAAAAGCCACGAATTTAATTTTGCAATTAAATTAAAAACATTAGTTCCATTTCATCCTCAAGCGAATTTTGGAGTAACTTGTTTAAAAGTTTTTTGAAACATGGTTAGAACTGTGTAGCGGAAAAAACATATTTTAAATATTATAATATTAATGCTCTGTAAATTTACATTGAGCACTATTTTGTAAAAATAAGAATATCTATAAGAACACCGGATTATATATCTTCTGTTGTTCTTTTTATTATATATATATATATATATATATATATATATATATATATATATATATATATATTAAATGGTGCAGTATAATTAATATTATAAAGTAGTCATACAAAGAATAAATCGGTAAAGTTAATGTAATTAATGGCGGACTCACTTCGCTAACAACTTTAATAAAGCGTTAACTTACCAACCACTCGTTGAATGACGCAATCCTTGTTTTTAAAAATTGTAAAATGGATTTGATGTTCCGTCAATTTACCAGTACTTTCGATAATTCTTTTATCATCTTCAGGCATTGATATTATTTTTACATTTTCAGGTGACTTCAGGTAAATTTCAACATGAAAATAAATGTAATACAGGTCGAAACATGTTTTTTTTTTTAAGTGTGTTATTAACAGTTACTGTACGCTCCAAAATTTTGTAACTGTTAATAAAAACATTTATTTTCGTATCGAAATTTACCTGAAATTACCTGAATATGAAGCAAATATTATCCATGCCTGAAGATGCCTGTTGTAGAGTAGGCAGCTGAGTGGCGTTAATGCAAGGCATAATAGTGATGGTGACAATGAATCTCCTTGGAAGATCCTGCTTTTTATCTTGTTTGGTCTCGATGCTAATGATCCGCTTGTATGGTTTAGGTTTAGTGTAGTCTTCCAGGTTTTCATGCACCCCGTTATGAATTTGGCCGTCATGGGGCGTACTCTGTATATTTTTAGGCTCTTCTTTACCCATGATTATGGTACATTGTCGAACGCCTTTCTGTAGTCGATCCATGCTGTCGATAAGTTTCTTTTCCTTGTTTTCACCTCTTCCAATATTGTTTTATTGATAATGAGTTGGTTCTTGCAGCCATAGCTTCCTCTTTTATATCCCTTCTGTTCTGTTGGGTGCAAATTGTTTTTCTCAAGGAAGTTTTATATCACCTCAGTTATGATAGAACTGATGATCTTGTGCATTGTTGGTAGGCAGGTGATGGGTCTATAGTTTTTCGGATTCTGTGTCTCTTCACTTTTCGGGTGCAGGTATATTTTTCCTTACGTGAGCTATTTGGAGCATTTTTCTGGGTTTATATCTACATCATTGTAAGCCCATGTGAGGTCTTGATGGGGTCTAGATAGTTCTTTTTTATCCAAAAATAAACTATTTAGTCTATTCCTGGTGTTTTTCAGTTTTTAGTTGTGCAGATGGCAGCGATTGTTTCAGTAATATTGATATCCGTTCATTGTTGATGCTCTATATGTGTGTGTTGTTCCTGTTGTTGCTTGATCCATGAAGCCTCTTCAGTGAGCATTTTGCAGCTTTCTCACATCTTAAACCAGAATTCCTCGACTTCGTGGATATATAGCTGGATCATTTATTTTTATTTTATTTTTTTCCAGTTCTCGATATAGTTTCTTGGCATCTTTTTTGAAGATCTTGTTCTACCAAAAGAATCTGATTCCTTTTCATAACGCCTGGTTCTCTAGGCCTTTATTATTATTATTGTTTCTATAGAGGAAATATAAATGCGAAAAATCACTGATAAGTAATTAAATAGCAAAATGCATTCGCTAAATATTCTTTATATTAAATTTGTAAATCTTTCTTTTATATATATATATATATATATATATATATAAATATATATATCTATATACATATATATATATATATATATATATATATATATATATATATATATATATATATATATATATATATATATATATGTTATTAAAATAAAATCGAATCCTGTTCAGTTGCTTCAAAAAATAATTATTCCTGTGTGTGATCAGAAAACGAGAGATGGGGTTGGTGAAAACTATAAAATTATATATATATATATATATATATATATATATATATATATATATATATATATATATATATATATATATATATATATATATATATACATATATATATTATATCATTATATATATATATGTACATATATATATATATATATATATATATATATATAATGAATATATATATATATATATATATATGTACATATATATATATTCATTATATATATATATTTATATATATGTTGATGTTATTGTGTACTCATTATCTCTTTGAATTGTTCAATGGGTTTTAGAGAGTATTTCCTGTGTTTGTTTTTGCTTTTTCCCGCCTTTTCGGTAACAATATCTGATACATTCAATAAAATTGATATTCGTCAATGCTTCTGAGATTATAATTAATTTTCACAGGATTCATCGTGTTTGGTTATGATTATGTAGTATATATAAATATATATATATATATATATATATATATATATATATATATAGCAAGAGAGAGTGAAAAAGAAAGATGAATGAAAGCTGATAGAGGGATACAAGAAAGTGAGAAAATGAGATAAAGAGAGTGGAAAAGACGTGAGAGGGAAAGATGAAAGTGTGAGAAAGTAAATAATGAAAAAGCAGGGGGCGAGTAAGGGAGATGAAAGGTAAAGATCCAAGAGAGGGGAGAGAGAGAGGGGGAGGGGGAGAGTGTGTTAAAAAGAGTAAAGGATAAAAGAAAGAGGATATGATCAGTGATAGAATAAAGAGAAAGATGAAAAAGAGAGATACCAAAAGGAGGTCAATTAAAAGGTGAGAGAAAAAGAAGAGAGAAAGAATAAAAAAGGGAAAGCAAGAAATGTGAGAAGAAATGATCAGAGGTAGACGAAAGTGAAAGTAGAAAGAAAATTAAAGGGAATGAGAGAGAGAGAGATAGAGAGAAAGAGTGAGAGAATAAAAAATAGAGAAAGCAAGAAATGTGAGAGGAAATGATCAAAGGTAGACGAAAGTGAAAGTAGAGAGAAAATGGAAGAGAACGAGAGAGAGAGAGAGAGAGAGAGAGAATAGCAAAGAGAAAAAGCAAGAAATGTGAGAGGAAATGATCAGAGGTAGACGAAAGTGAAAGTAGAGAGAAAATTAAAGAGAACGTGTGTGTGTGTGTCAGACAGAGAGAGAGAGAGAGAGAGAGAGAGAAAGAAAGAGTGAGAGAATAAAAAAGTGAAAATCAAGAAATGTGAGAGGAAATCATCAGAGGTAGACGAAAGTGAAAGTAGAGAGAAAATTAAAGAGAAAGAGAGAGAGAGCGAGAGAGAGAGAGAGCGAGAGAGAGAGAGAGCGAGAGAGAGAGCGAGGGAGAGAGCGAGAGCGAGAGCGAGAGTGAGAGAGAGCGAGAGAGAGAGAGCGAGAGAGAGAGAGCGAGAGAGAGAGATAAATTTGAAAGTTTCATGAGAGGTGAGAGAACCGCAGATGAGAGGGGGAAGAAGAAGAAAGCGAATGAATAGAAAAGAGAGAGAGTGAATGACAAATGAATGGAAATGATCCGAGATAGTTTCAAGTGAAGAAAGAGAGAGAAAAAAAAGAAAAAAGGAGAGAGAGAAAGAAGGAGAGAGATTCAAGTAAAGAGAGTGAAAAGCAGATGAGAGAGGGAGGAAGAAGAAAACGAATGAAAAGAGAAGTGAGAGAGAAGTGAAAGGAAATGATCAGAGATAGACGAAAGGGAAAAAAGAGAGAGGGGGAGAAATTAGCGGGAGATGAAAAAGAAAAATGAGAGAGAGAGAAACGGATGAGGAGATGAGGAGATAAAAGGAAGAAGAAGAAGATAGATAGATAGATAGATATATAGAGAAAGAGAGATAGATAGATAGATAGATAGATAGATAGAGAGAGAGAGAGAGAGAGAGAGAGAGAGAGAGAAATAAAATGCTCTGTGTGGTCTGAAGGCACGTCAGGCTCTGGGGATGCAGATTTCTACCTTTCCAAAAGGCACATTTTTTTTTATTTAAAATTTTCGAAAAAGCCATGCCAGTAGACGAAAATCAGTGTTTGAAATAGATATGTCTACTCAAAGTTATCAGATATAGGATTTGAAAGATTTTCACGAGAGAAGTATTTTGCTTAATAAGCCTAATTGAACTTTGCATTGTAGTTATGTCCTTCATGGCTGTATATCATAAAATGGATAACAGATGCCATATATAGGCAGGAGCTGCCCTTTCTTCCCTTTACACTCTCGATAGAGTCCAAATTAATTCTCAGCTTCCTGGTGGGTGATGAATTCTCTCCCCCTCCCCTACAGCCCCTTTACAAGAAACAAAATATGGCAAGCCCCTGCTATTTTATGGCTATTTCAATGAAAAGTATTCAGACGAACTACAGCCATCAGTTTCACCATTTCTAACTGTCACGGCCAAGACCTGACATCAGAACGTATCTCTCTCATTCCCTTTGTATTCCATTAGTGAGATGTAAGTTCCACTCGAGCAACATCTTCCCACGAACCACTATTTTGTGGAACCGACTCCCAAGAGGATGCTTCCTCGATCACTACAATCTTAACCTGTTCAAGTCTAAGGTTAACTGTTATATTTCACACATATCCTAATAAACTACGCCTCTTACTTTTGCCAATCGCCTTCAGTAACCCTCTACCTTGAATGGCTCTTGGGACTTGGATAGTGTGAAAATTAGTAACAAATAAATCATCAAGACAGCTGTCGGTTTCCCGTACCGGCTTCAGTAAGTACCTGACTCCTCCTGCTCTCCTCTACCTTTACAAGAGCAGGTTCCGGCCAATAATGGAGTACAAGTGCCATATATGGACAGGAGCTGCCTCGTTTTCATTTTCCAGTCTCGATAGAGTTCAAATTCATCTCAGCGTCCTTGTGGGTGATGAATTGTTTTCTACCTTACAGCCCCTTTCGAGGAAACAAAACGTCGCAAGCCACTCCCTCCTCTATCGCTATTTCTATAGAAAGTATTCAGACAAACTACAGCCATCAGTTTCACCATTTCTAACCGTCACGGCCAAGACGCACCATGCCACGCAAATTCTAGAGAACAACCTTCATTCCCTTCGTATTCCATTAGTGAGATGTAAATTCCACTCGAAGAAATTTCTTCCCACAAAGCTCTGCTTTGTGGAAGCGACTCCCAAAGAGATGCTTCCTCGATCACTACAAGCCTAACCTGATCAATTTCAGCGTCAACCGTTATTTTCTCCTCATACCTGGGGTAACAGAAAAATTGTCCAAATCGTGTAATACGACGGATAATTGCCCATCCAACAAAATTTTTAATATCCAAAATAAAACATTAAACGAACTGAGTTTCTTTTTTTCCAGGTTTTCAGATAAGACGTTTAGACATCTTGATACCATTTGTCGTAAGAATCACTGAAACACCCTTTGAGATATTTACCTAAAAAGAGAGCAAATTAAAATTGTTTTGTGTCAGATCCACTGTCTTCCCAACTGAGCAATGGTGAGAGGAAAATAATCATTTGGGAATAATCATTTGAGTAATGGTACCAACATTCTAGCTTCCATCTTCAAAGTTCATGGAAGAACCAGTGAAGAACAGTGAATAAGTTTTAAAAAAGAATGAACAGTAGAGGGGAAAACTAAATCAGGAGGTCACAACAGGAAGAAGAATCATCCTTTCTACTTAGAGCTAAAGACATTCTTATTGTGCAAAGTAGAGTCCAACAGTATTGTAAAAACTTCGTAGAATTGCAGTAAGCTATCTTTAATCATTTCTAAGATACAACGGTATCAAAGCTTAATCTAACAATTGGACAATTTTGTTGTTACATCGATATATATATATATATATATATATATATATATATATATATATATATATATATATATATATATCGAAACACTTTTAAAATGATTAAAGAACACACACACATACATACTCATACGCACAAACACACACACACGCATGCATACATACATACACACAGAGACATACCGGGTGTACCAGCGAAATGGTCCAAATCATGTAACAGCATGGGATAATTGTCCATCCCACAAACTGTTTAATAGCTAAAAAGCCATTAAACTAATTGTTTCTCTTTCCCAGGTTTTCAGATAAGACGTTTAGCCACCTTGACCCCATTTGTTGTAAGAATCATTGAAAAACCATTTGGTCTTTTCAGCTGGCAATAGAACATTATAAAATCGTTCTGTGTCAGCCCCTCTATGTCTTCCTAAATGAGCAATGGTGAGAGGAAAATGATCATTGAAGCATTCAGTAATGGTACCAACTTTCATACTCAGTCTTCCATCTTCAAAGTCCATTCAACAACCATCAAAAGAACGGAGAATTTTTAAAAAAGAGGGGAACAGTAGAGACGAAAACTGGCACAAAAGGTCACAAGATGAAAAGGGATAGTATTATAAAAATCTGGGAAATTTCAGTAAGATATCTTTAATCATTTCTAAGATAATTCAAATGTTAATCTAACAACTGCACAATTTTACCGTTACACAATTTTCCTGTTACAATCGGTATATATATATATATATATATATATATATATATATATATATATATATATATATATATATATATATATATATATGCATGTATTGTACTCGGTATATCGCGATAAACTGTGCCTCTGTAATTTTTTATTTCAATTAGCTCTTTGACCTTGTACTACATGAACCTCATTTTGATACACACACACGCACATGCGCGCGCGCACACACACACACATACATACATATATATATAACTATATATGGAAGTAGACATTGAGGTCAACACCGCGCTGTGACAGTTTGTTTCATACTTGAATACAGACCTGACAATTGCGTTTAACCATGAAACAGATTGTCGCCGATGGGTGTTGATTCCAATGTCCATTTTTATATTTGCATACGCTTTATCCCTGATAGCGAGCAATTTAATCCATAAATACTGCATACCTAAAACTGTATTTATATCATATATATATATATATATATATATATATATATATATATATATATATATATATATATTGTTTTATGAAGTTTTTAATTTTAATTTCCTATGAATATTTTTACTGATGGTCCCAAATTATCGATGTTTTTCCTGGCATTGTTTCTCCAAGTACTTTGTAAAGTTCTTTTAGTCTGGTTAATTCTTTTTCCTTTTTTTCTGAGTCTTATTTCTATAGATTCAAGCGTTCTGTTTTGAACTTTGGGAAATTTTAAAGTCAAAATATGACGTGACATGGCAAAAAATCAAACTCTCTTTTAGTCTGTTCATTGTTAATTGCATCGCTCATTTTCAAATATCTATCTATCTATCTATCTATCTATCTATCTATCTATCTATCTATCTATCTATCTCAGTCTCTTCATATCTATTTATCTATCTTGAATGATACATACCTTATCTATCTATCTATCTATCTATCTATCTATCTATCTATCTATCTATCCTTTACTAATCTTGCAATTTCAACATTGTCTATTAAGCAAACTATTCACCGGACTTAAATTGACGTGTGGAAGAGCAGTTGGTCTGGACTGGTGACTCCATTGCAACCCGCGGCCAGAGGTGAACAACAGAATTGATTTGCAGTCATGCTGTTCCGCAAGAAGCGGTCAAGTGAAAAATGCCATCTGAGACACCCCAATGAGCAAAGTGCTTTCTGTGCATGCGTGCAACCATAAGAAAGAGGAACAGGCGATAAATGATAGGCAGAAAAGAAAAGATTTGGATCGGGAAAGAGAAGAACGGAAAGGAAAACGTGGGGTGGGGGGTTGGCAAAGAGAGAAATAAGGAGAAAGATACAGAAGGAGGAGGAGGAGGATGCGAAGAAAAATATGTGTGTGGGAAAATTGTAGAATTTGGAGAAAATTGAAAGAAATGTAAATGCTTGATGAAAATGGAGACAGACAGAAATTTAACAGAGAGAAAGACAGAGAGAGAGAGAGAGAGAAAGAGAGAAAGAAAAAGAGAGAGAAAGAGAAAGATAGAAAGAGAGAGAGAAAGAGAAAGAGAGAAAGAGAGAGAGAGAAAGAGAGAGAAAGAGAAAGAGAGAGAAAGAGAAAGAGAAAGAGAGAGAGAAAGAGAAAGAGAGAGAGAGGAAGAGAGAGAGAGAGAGATTAAGAAAGAAGATAAAGTTTGTTAGAAAAGAGAAGGTAAAAATATAGAGAATCTATATAAAAAGAGAGCAAGTAGGGAGAAAGTGCCGTATTTGACGACATATAAGACGCAAGGGTGTATAAGACGCAAGGGTGTATAAGACGCACCCCAATTTCGGCAGGGCAAATCAAGAAAAAATTAGTAATTAGTTGTTATAGTAGAAGATACCTATTCTATAGTTAATAGACTCTCCCACCTATAATAAGTAGGAGTAGTAAGAGTAACAAGTGAGTTGCTAAGTCGCTCAGTGAGTTGTTCAGTCAGTCAATGCCGGACGACCGTTAGTCGGATACTAAAGTATCAGCGACCACAACTAGATTTCTCTGCATCTATTATATCAAGTTCCTAACGTTTTGTACGTCGAACCTATTTTAGGACCGACTTAGTACAAATAAAGCCTCCACTGTGAAACTACTCTACAACATTAGTAAAATTAGTGAACCTACGTATAGCATATTAGACGCCGGAGAATTTTAAAAGATATTTGTAGTAAAAAAAGTTTGCCTTATATGTCGTCAAATGTGGTAAGTCATAGCAACAAGTATAGAAAAGAAGTTAAGAGAAAAAGGAGAGAGAATTATGATCGTGACAGGGAGGAGAAAATACGAAAGCGGAAAAGAGAAATAAGAAATAAAAGGAAGGAGGAAAGGTGAAGTGAAAAGAACAAGGAGAGAGAAAAAATATAGAAAGTAACGTATAGAAGATAGAATGGAAAAGATAAAAAAGAATAAAAGAGAAAGAAAATGAAAGTAACAGTATAGGAATTGGTATCAAATAAAAAAAAAGGACGAGTAATATAACGTTAATAGTAATAATAAATCCTTATAAAGAAACATCTGGGATTCACTGACCGAGCAGCCAGTACCTGTTTTCGTTTGAATAAATTAAGAAGAAAAGAAGAGAGAATAATGATCGTCACAGGGAAGAGAAAATACGAAAGCGGAAAAGAGAGATAGGAAACAAATGGATGGAGGAAAGGTGAAGTGAAAAGTTGAAGGAGAGAAAAAAAATAGAAAGTGATGTATAGAAGATAGAAAGGAAATGAGCGAAAAGAATAAGAGAGAGAAAATGAAAGTGAAAGTGAAAGTAAAAGTAACTGGTATCAAATGGAAAAAAGGACGGTTAATATAACGGTAATAGTAATAATAATTCTTTATAAAGAAACATTTGGGATTCACTGACCGAACAGCCTGTACCTGTTTTTGTTTGAAAGTCATACAATCTTATTTTAAAACATTTTTTTTAGGAAAACTAGTTTCACAAGTCCAGTAATTGTCCCTCTTTCCAGTATTGATGGATACTTCCAACCTAGCCTTTTATTTGAAGTGGGGTGTGATGTCAATATAACGTAAAAGTCAGTATCTTGGTTATTTCATTATTTTCTCATCGTATTACACGTGCTATCCATTTTAGTTGTTGCAGTGGCTGGTAGTCCTAAAGTGATGTGGTTTCTATTATTTGGCACAGTTCTTTGTTCGTGATTCTGTAGCGGCAATCCACAATGTTCAAAGAAGGGTCGTCTTTGCCAAGACCCCCAGGCCTTACTTGCTCAAAGTCTTTTTCACTATTGATCATAGGAAGCGGTTCTATACAGCTGGCAATTTGCATATTTCTGAGCGGATGTTGAGCCATGCATGAATGTCTGGCTAAGCTGTTTAGCAACATGACTCGAGTTTTGAGGTTATTGTTTTGTTCTGTGTTCCTATGGATTTTAGTCGGTTTGTTTTATTTGTTTTGTATTACGGCATATCAACATCTCAATGGGTTATTTAATGCCGACAAAATTTTTATTGCTGATAATATTTCTCCTCAAAAATATATTACTGGTAATATTTTTCAACTTCAAAAATCTATTGCTGGTAATATTTTTCCCAAGCAGGTATTGCTGCTAATTTTTTTCCTCAAAAATTTATTGCTGGTAATAAACATTTTGAAAAGTATTTCTGGCATTGAAACGTATTTATACACTTAGTGTTTTGACTTATTAACTGGAACCCTAAAAGGTGCTACCATTGCGGGAACAGTACCTTCGCCTGTTCGTTATAGTCGAACCCTCTGCTTTGAGCAGAGAGGAACCCGGACAGGCTTTACCGAAGGGCAAAGTTCCGTCCGTGGAGATAAACAGACCCTGAACCCGTTTATGCGGGTTCTGAGGGAATATTTTTGGCCGAGCCTACAGGCTCGGAGAACCCACAGTAAACTCAGCTTTGAGCCACATACATCCCTCGTCGGGGGCGGTTGTTAAATATTAACAGGCGCTACCAGCCCGGGTCGGGGTGAACCTGGGAACAACATCAATTAAGAGGTGGTTCCACGCTCCTCAAAACCTCCTGATCAGAGCCCTTGCTATCGGGCGTAGTTTATCGTCTTACCCAGGACCCGGATGTAGTTTATCGTCATACCCAGGACCCGGATGTAGTTTGTCATACACAGGACGGGATTTTAGTCGATACGGCCGCGAAGTCTGGGACATATACCCTCGCCTAAGAGAAAGAAAACTGAATTCAGACCACCTGCTGCTTCGTAGATCTTGCCTCTTTAACTTCTAAGAGGAGGGACGTTGTAACTTCAACAATTCCAGTGCAAAAGGAACCGGAAAGCCATTGCACTATTCTGTCTTGAATGTCACCATGAACCACAATTGTGAGATGGAGGGTGTGGTGGCCACAGTGGCAATGCAAAATGCGCTAATTGAATAAATGAATGAATGTTTTGGTTTCGTGGCAATTGGCAGTGTTGGGCGAAACTATATCTGGCCAATGTGTTTTCTCGTATATTTAATATGTTATAACTTATTCTGGTTTACTGATACAAATCTTACTATTTAGACCATAGGTGAGGAGAGAAGAGGTGTCTTATACTTAATTTGTTATAACTTATCCATAAAAATATATAAAGAGAGAGAGAGAGAGAGAGGGGATGGCGGAAGAACGTAAATAATAGGGAATAGGTATATAAAAGAAATAATGAGAAAAAAGAAAGAAAATTAGAGAGTGACAGGAAGAGAAACAAATAAGGAAGAAAGAAAGACAGAAAGAGAGAGAGAGACGGAGTAAAGAAAAGAAAAGAGAACACAGGACAGAAAGAGACGTAAAAGAAACAAAGATTGAATAAGAGATAAAGAAAATACAGAGTGCAGATTAAAGGAAAGAGAAAGGAAAAAAAATAAAAAGATTGATTCATTCATTCATTTTCTACGGCTTATTAAATCTTTGCGAGTTTATTGTAAGAATTTTTTTGTGATAATAATGTTTTAGTGATACAAGTCTTACTAATTAACCCATTGCTGGTGGAGAAGTGGTGTACTCATACCTTTCCCAAAAGTATTTTCGTGTAAGTGAATATAAAGGATCCAACTGTAATTGGAACTCGGCTCTCCGATTAACAATTCTGAGCCAATATCCATTACACCACCCGCACATCCTATCTTACAGCACTTTGTATTCCCAAGCGGTCACCCATCTAGACAATTACCAGGCACGACGTTGATTAATTTCGACGTTCGTAGAGGAAGCAGTGTTTCAACCTGATGTAGCCGTGAGCCATAAAAAAACGGGGGAAAATGAAAGAGAAATAAAAGTGAAAGTGAAAGTAAAAGTGAATGTAAAAGAATTTATATAAAAAAGTGGATGAAGTAGATAGGTAGATGTGAAAAACTTCTTTCTGCATTCATGGCAATATCATGAATTGATTATTAGATTAAGCACTGTTCATTCACATTAATTTTTTGACATGTATTTCCTTCATATTAAATGAATTTTTTTTTAATTAAGAGAAATGCAACCTTATCACCGAAATCTAATTCTCTCAGCATTGATTATCACAGACGTAGAGAGACAGTCTGAGAAATTAAAATGAAATTCATAGTAATCTAAACAGAAAGAAATGAGTCTATGTTTTTAAAACACGTATGGTCATATAGCAGAGACAGAAAGGAAACTACAAAACTCCTACAAAGATAGTGAAGGAAAGTGAGAAGAAAGGACTAAACATCTATTGTAAGAAGATATAATGTATGGTTGTTATAAAAAGGAAATGGAAAATGACAAGTACAACGATTTAAAAAGCTGGGAAGTGTTTTGACAGAAGACAGAAAGTACGACACTGAAATCCGAAGACTCATTGGGATAGCGAAAGATGCCTTCCAAAAGCTAAGCAAAGTATAAAAATAGAAACATTTGTTAGGAACGAAGAAAAGGCTAATGGACAGTTATGTAATATTGATTTTCATACATGGCAGTGAATGAAGAGATTTGAAGCAACAGAAACAAAGGGTACTGAACTGTGACATAATATCAGTCTTCACTGGGGTAGACTGTTCTAGTTCCACGTGCCATGTTTAATGGACGTAAGTTATCTGTTATCTCCTATCTCCTATAAAGTTCTCCACTGCCTTAACCGGGTATTGAACTCACACTCTTTGGGTCCTGTCACTGGACCTAACTAACGCCTTTATCCACTGTGCCATGTGTCCTGCGTATGAATTGCTGGGTATTATAAACCTAATGTCTTCAGCAATCATTTTTTACCAGTGTTCATATTGCAATTTTTGCTGTTATCAATCATGTTTTTACCAGAGCTCATATTGCAATTTTTGTTGTTATTATCGCGTTTCTCTGGCACTACTTATTACTGGTCCTCATATTGAATTCATTTCTATGCTTGGTCGGCTCAGGAGATTTTTTGGCCCAGAATATGTGCTGATTCCTTAAGTTTACGAATTTTCCAATGGTGTTCTTTGTCTATGATCTCAACCTGATCCCACAGAAGGCGGTGATCTCCCTTCTTTCTCCATCTGCTTCTGTTCCTAATTTTTCCACACCCTGTAAATCCTTGTGTTTTAGTGGTCTTACTGCCTTGCATTGTGTGATCCTGATTAAAAACAAGACAAAAAGAAACCCATTTATGTTGCAGTCTCTTCCTCGTTTTTCCGAAAAGTATTTAAGTGTAAGTGAATACAACAAACTAGATTTATATTCAGTACTAGCTTAAAAGATTGATTAGGCCTTCGGCTTGTTCAGGAGTTTGAGAGTCTCTAAGTACGAAGCATTGGAAGATCTCCTGTCTGCCATTCTGGGTTTTCATTTACACGGGATTTTCTTTTCCTCATTGCAGCCTTAGTTCTCTTGATTGCATTCTTGTCCTCTGTTGGCGTATATTTCTTCTTGTGATGCATATTGCTGCCATATGAGTCAGACAACAATAAACTACTGCTCTCAAAATTGATCGCTGCATTTAAGTATTGCATTAATATTTAAGCTTAGCTTTTAAAAGTTCAACAATAATTCTTCTGTCGCCACTTTATTTAAGCTCGCTCCTGCAGAGGCCTCTTGGCTGGGCCTTCAGCTTGTTCAGGAGTTTGAGAGTCTCTAAGTCTTTGCATATTCTAAGCATTGCAAGCTCTCCTGGCTGCCATTTGATCTGGGTTTTCATTTGCACGGGATTTTCTTTTCCTCTCTGCAACCTTGGCTCTTTTGATTGCAATCTGGTCCTCGGAGATTTCTTTTTGCGAGACAGACTGCTGGCCTATGCGATAGGCAACAATAAACTACAGAAGACCTCAAAATTGATGTCAGGATTTAAATAATGCATTAATATTTAAGTTTACCTTTTAAAAGTTCAACGATAATTCTTCTGCCGCCACTTAATTTAAAGACAATTTGATGTACGTAGGTCCTTACTTTCTTCGCAAACAATTATTTTTTATTCATGGGTGACTTTCGCTGGATGTTGCAATTAATTTCGATTAAATTTATTTTCAAGTTATAAAATTGTTATCGTACAAAACAATTCGTCGCAAAAACTCAGGTAAAAAAAATCGCCCAAAACAATCGCAGTAATGAAAACTTAGGAATCCAAAATCTCTGTAACATGAGCTATTGAAACTTAAAGAGTTGTGTCCCTTTAATTGAAAAAAATGTGACACACGGATACACTGACATTCGCATTTATTATATAGATAATTTACAAATGATAAGGTTTTTGTTGGTTTCAATCCCCATGGGAATGATTGCAAAATACTTTTCCCTCACCAATTTATAGGCAGAAGCACACGAATACATGCTGGGATTTTTTCCCTAGCCAATAAAACAGGCTGATTCTCAGTTTCATCTGAATCAGTCCTGGTCTGTCTTGTCTTGAAGTCAGAACACTACTTGTTCTTGGGTGTCGACCTCAATTCTTAATTTGTGAATTTTTTGCCTTATTACTGTTGCTTTACCTTATTACTGTTGCTTTGCCTTATTACTGTTAATTTGCCTTGCATTTATCTTTTCTTGCCTTATTCTTTTCTTATTTCTTTCTTTTTATTGCATATTGCAATCTTTGTTAATTCTGTTTGCCCTACAGTTCTGTTACTTATTTTGCATTTAGCCATAACTACTCACTCCACAGTTTTTCATTTCACTGAAGCAGACGATAAGCATATGCAGACGTTATCACTTACTATATCGTCTCTTTCGTTCTCTATTTCTTTTTCCCAATGAAACCAAACATCATTTGAAAAAATGTACAATGAGAATTTTACATGTAATCGTAAGTATTTGAATGACGTTAAGTGCCGGAATTCGCATTTTGTACAAAACTGTACAACTCCTGTCTCTTAAAAGTCCTGCCTAAATAAGTTACCAGCTTTTGTCCAACGACGTAAGATTCTGAAAGACGAAAATATTGACCTGAAACACGGGTCATGTTCTCAAATAGCCTCGTCAATTCTAGACACTCAAATAGTTGCCATGTATGGCGTCTAACCCGCTCACAAATGTCTGAACTATCAGCTATATATAAACTGTTTTCGCAGATCAATGATTAAGAATGGTTTCAAGGGAATGAATCATTTTGGTCTCAAAGATAATCCTTCATTAGGCACTATAGACTGTCGATACATAATCACAGAGATGTTTATCAAATAAATAAATAAAAAACCACAACATTTGAGGACTTCCAACAGCAACAACAACTAAAATGGATATAGCACATTTAACTAGAAGATAAAATAATGTTATAAAGAAGATGATACCTTTTCAAGCTGTCTTAAACAAAAAAAAAGTTATGAAGAAAACTCCGACTAGAGTTTATGAATTTAAAGCAGATGAAGACGATGGATTAATGAATAGCGGCTCGGATTGAAGAATCGGAGATCCGAGTTCGAATTCCAGTTGAATCCATTACATTCACCTACGTCATAATACTCTGGGAAAGGTATGAATCCTCTTCTTCTCCCCCCCCCCCCAGCTACGTGTAAATAGCAGAACAGACCGGGTTTTAAAGCCTTGGATGACAACTGGTCTACCGCAGAAAGAAATAGCAACCTACTTCGGGGAAAATCTGCCTCGTCAGTCATGTATCGAAAAATACATGATCGCTTAAGCGTGTATCACGCATGGCACATAATTGACTGACTGATTAGATTGGAGATGAGGTATCATAATTTTACAGTTGATATGATATGATGCAACCGTAAGTGCTACGATAACAGTATCATTTCTCACACTTCTCACTTGTGGAACTCTCTTCCGGCTTCTTGCTTCCCAGTTAAGTTTGATCTTCAAAAATTTAAATGTAATGTCAATCGTTATCTTCTATCTTCTTAATTCCTGTTCTTTTATTGTTCTCTCTCCTTAATACTGTCTTTCTTTTTCTTAGATTATTTCACACTTAGTAACCCCCTTTCGTCTTAATAGCTTTATCGCCATGCTTGGAGAGAAACGATTAAAATTTAAATTCAATGTCAATCGTTATCTTCTCTCTTCTTAATTCCTCTTCTTTTATTGTTCTCTCCCCTTAATAATGTTTTTTTCTTTTTCTCATATTCTTTCACATTCAGTAACCCCTTGAGTCTTAGTGGCTTTATTTCCTTGCTTGGAGAGAAACGATTGAAATTTAAATGTAATGTTATCTTCTATCTTCTTAATTCCTGTTCTTTTATTGTTGTGGCTCCTTAATATTACTTTACTTATATTCTCTAACATTCAGTAATCCATTGTGTCTTAGTGGCTTTATTACCTTGCTTATAGTGAAATGATAAAAAACTGAAATAGAAAGCTCACTTATGTTTAGAATCAGAGACAGTTGAAATGTAACTCTATGTGAATTGTTACAACGGGCGACAACAAAGGAGGACACCAAAATCTGGAGGCGCAAAAAGATAGTGAAATATGCCTTTCAAAAACTAAGCAAAGAAACAGAAAAGTTTCGTTAGAAACAAAGCACTATCAGTTATTCTGTATGGCAGTGAATAGTAGATAAAACTGTTCCCAGTTGAAATTTCTGAGACGGGACAAATACTGAGGAAAGAGGACGTGGAGAATTGACACTCACGAGGCATACTGATAGCAAAAAGAAACGTGAAATAAACAATTTCAATGCAATATCAATCGTTATCTTCTGTCTTAATTCTTGTTCTTTTATTGTCCTCTTCCCAGTTGAAATTTAAGAAAAGAGGGCGCGGAGAATTTACACTAAGGAGACATTTAAAGTAGGATGGGCGGAGAGAACATGGAATATCCAATTTAAATGTAATGTCAATCGTTATCTTCTGTTTTCTAGATTCTTGTTCTTTTACTGTGCTTTCTCCTTAATAGTAAATTTTTTTATCATATTCTCTAACACTCAGTAACCTCTTGCGTCTTAGTGGCTTTATTGCCTAGCATTGAGTGAAATCATCTTTAAAAAAATCTAGAAAGATTAACTGTAGTATATTGCTGATGGACTCAAATAAGGCGACGTATAAATGGATAAATATTATTATTGTCTGAGTTGCAGCGAATGGGTAAGAGGGAGAGAGAATCCCAAAGGTTAGGATTGCACCCACAAGAATTGACGGAAACAAGTCTCCGGTGAACCTCTAGCCAGCCTCTTTGTCCAGACTTGACTGACTTGTATCGGTTTTCACCCTGGTCGGGTTGAACCGGCTTCCTCCCGAGCAAGTACAGCATCACGGACCATCGCTGCCCACGCTCGCCGATCCTGAGCCAGGTCACACGAAATGGCGAGCCAATCGCGATTCCATCGTCGAAGACCAACTACTTGTGGACCCGATAGTACTGCTAGGTCATCCTTGATTGTGCTAGCCCACGTCCTCAGCTGCCCACCGACACGTTTTCGCCAGCCAGGAAGAGAAGAAGGGTGAAGTACGTGGATGAGCTCTGCCTCCGGGCGTCGAGCTGCGTGCCTGAACCATCGGAGACGACGCTGGAGCAGGACGGGTGAAAGAGGACGGAGACTCAGGCGACAACGTAGAGTGGTTGTAGGCACACGATCGATTCGGCGGCATCGTAAAATGCAGCGAAGGCAATCGTTGTCGAATACTTCAAGCCTTCGTAGGTCAACCGCTCTAAGTGGCCATGTTTCGCAGCCATAGAGAAGGATAGTCCGAACAATAGCCTGATAGATGCGCCCCTTCGTCGCCGTGGAAATCTCCCGTCGCCCTCATAGTGACCACTTGAGACGTACGAATCCCCTATCCCCTACTCTATTCAACTATACAATCGACTACATCCTCGGCAGGGCCCTTCGGGACTACACTGGAGTTGCGGTTGGTCGGAATGTCAGGGTGTCTGATCTGGCCTACGCGGACGACATTGTCTTGGTCGGATCGAACTGTGACGATGTCCAAGCTGCGCTCACCCATGTGAAAGCTGCAGCACGGGATGTGGGTATGACCATCAATGCCTCGAAGACCAAAGTTATGCCGTCCCTGGTTGTCACTGACGCTGGACGGGGTCAATTTGGAGGACGTGCAGTCTTTCGTCTATCTCGGTTCAACCATTATACCATCCGGTATGAGGTTGAACGTCGTATAGGAGCTCTGTCCAGATCAAGAATTGGACCGGTTTTATAACATTTGGACACCCACGGAACTTCACGTGACTACGCCGTCTTCCTATATGTCGCCTACGTAGCTTCGCGTGGGCACGCCTCGCCCGGCATGCGCCCACGCAAGCACGCGTTTCCTTCTTCTAAAGACACCTGTGCACCCTGTTTATTTAAGCCACCGAATGCATTTTCTGTTTATGCTATCACCAGTTCCGATATCCGCTCACATATTGATGCAGCAGAAGTAAGTCCAAAGGTCTTTCCTCAGCCGATATCCAATATAATAACAGAGGACTTGAGAAATGCATTTTCCTGGAAATTTCTTTTAAGATGATTTTTTCTTTGAAATTTCAACCAACCGTAACGCTAACTGCTCGGTCAATGAATGCCAAATGTTTCCTGGGTGTGTCCACTGCCATTGCCATTGTAGTCTAACAGTTGTTAGCTGATCGTTTGAAGAACCCAGTCAAGCGGTAAAAGTTGTCCATTTCACACATCAGCGCCCAAACTGTTTCTAACATAACCACAGATTGCTGACACTTATTTCCACACCAAGCGTCTCCAACCTAGCTTATCTCGATTATGCAGGGAAAGACACCTTGCATTAATGCCCAAACTGTTCAACTGCAGCAATATGCTATGGTTATTGCTCATTAACGCTTTGATGACCGGAACAGTTAAAAAAGAACATCATTAGATAAACACGCTCACAAGACACTACCATCCAAGCAAACAGATAACAGAAACATAATTTTTAATATTATAGAAACCAAGATATATAAACATCACACGTTAATTATATATAAATATATAAACATCACACGTTAATTATACTTTAGCTTAACAATCATTGCATTTACTTACGAAGTGATGGCAGGCTAAGACTTCATATAAACTGATGTTAAAATTTCAAGGTGAAAATTACAGTGAGCTTTCATGAGTACCCTGAACGTCTTTTGATTCTAGGAGTAGATATCGTTCTAGCGATAATGGGTATGTCCCCATTCACATAAATACAGTAGTAAATACTGTATGTTGGTCTGCACTTGGAGATTCGACTCCAGCTTGACCAGCACAGAGAGGATCCCCAGGCTATGTCGAAGGGCAGGGTCTCGTCTCGGAAAACAGCTACCCGACTCAGTTTTATACGGGGAATTTTTGGCCGAGCTACGGGCTCGGATACCCCCACATTAAATTCGGCCTTTTGCCACACCTGGTATCCTGAGTTGGAGATTCGTCTCCAGCTCTGCTAGTCAACCTGTCGAAGGGCGGAGTTTCGTCTCGGGAAGCAGCTGCCCGACCCCGTTTTAGACGAGGAATTTTTGGCCGAGCCTACGCGCTCGGATACATCACATTAAATTCGACCTTGTGCCACATCTGACCACGTGGGTGGGTGGGGGTATGCTTGGCATATATCCTACAGTTGAAGATTCGTTTCCAGCTGTGTTAATCAAACTCTCTGCCTTCGGGCGGAGAGGATCCCCAGATGAGACTATATCGAAGGGCGGAGTCTCGTCTCGGGAAACAGCTACCCGTCCTCCTTTTATACGGGGGTCTACGGGGAAGTTTTAGCCGAGCCTACGGGCTCGGATATCGCGCATTAAACTCGACCTTGTGCCACATCTGACCACTCAGAAGGTTGGTAGATGTTCTGCAGTTGGAGATTCATTGTGGAATTCACTTGACTCACTTCTAGCAGTTAATTACTTCTTCTACGCGCCGCTGGCGAATCTTATATGCGTTGTTCGTGTCCTAAGTATTATCATTCATCATCACCCTTCATGTGATTATTCTATTCAGTAACAACAGGTATATTGATGTCAATCCTAAATGCGCCAAGCCTACAACTAAGGTAATTTCTCACTAGTAAATAAGATTGTCATTTATTTTCACCTTAAGGGTTTATTGTCAGTTTGTATTAAGGGATGCCTGCCATCCATCTATTAAGCTTAAGTACAAATAACCTTTGAGATTTATACAGGGTGCCCCAAAAGTGACCACGGATTTAAAAAAAAATTAATAACTTTTTTCTTTATTAAATCTTTTGAGTTTTCTTTCAGACATGCTGTGGCTTCCCTCTGTCTTTTCTACATGGAAACTGCTCCGACGAGCTACTTTCCCTGGTACCCCAACTACATGAATTTAAGCGTGCTACTAGGTTGGCATCTCGGTCCCACCCTTTCAGTGTCGAAACGGTTAAATGTAGCCATCTCTTCTCCAACAGCTTCTTCTCTCGCACTTCCCGACAGTGGAATTCTCTTCCTCTAACTTGCTTTACTGATAGGCTATAATATTCAGATATTCAAATATAGTGTCAATCGACATCATCTGATCTTGTTCTTCGTCCTTTTCTTTACCCTCTCCCCAAACACGCCTCCTTGCTCTTGTGCTCTATGCTCTGTAACCCCACGCGTGCTAGTGGCGTAGATAGATATGAACAGACTAAGATAGATAGATAGATAGATAGATAGATAGATATGAACAAACTAAGATGGTGTTATGGTCCGGTTCCTTGTACCACGGTGATAGTCCAAGGTAGAACCAATAAAGAAGAACTCGAACACGGATATGGAATAACACAGATATATTACAAACAGGAATATATACAGAGAAGTAGAAAGTGTTAGTACGAACAATCAGGTTTAGTAGTAATTGTCTGAACGCGACTCTGTTTCGGACTGCCTCTGACTCGACTGACTGACTCGCTATGACTGACTGACAGACTCCTGACGGACTTCACTCCAGACTTCAGACTGAACCCTCTGCTTCCTCTTGAGGCGCAGTATTTATTACGTATGGAATAGTCCATTATGTTATTATGGGTAAGGTCCCCTAACAGATGGGTAGATAGATAGATAAATAGGTAGATAGATATATAGTAGATAGATATGAACAGACTAAGATTAATAGATAGATAGATATGAACAGACTTAGATAGGTAAGTAGATAGATAGGTAGATAGATATGAACAAAGATAGATAAATATGAACAAAGATCAATATATATGAACAGAGACAGATATGAACACAATGAGATAGATAGATGCTGAATGATATATATATATATGAATGAAGACAATGGGATAGATAATGAACTGAATGAGATAGATAGATAGATAGATAGATAGATAGATAGATAGATATAAACAGATTGAGATAGATATATAAACATATAGTTACGAAAAGATTGAAATTGATAGATATGAATAGATTGAGATAGATAGATATGAACACAATGAAATAGATAGATAGATAGATAGATAGATAGATAGAAAGATAGATAGATATGAACAGACTAAGATAGATAGATATGAACAGACTAAGATAGATAGATAGATACGAACAGAGTGAGATAGATAGATAGATAGATATGAACAGACTGATAGATAGATAGATAGATAGATAGATAGATAGCCAGTTATTTTCCTCGAATAATGATTCTCTTTGTTCTTGTTAAAAAAACAAAACTTATATTGACATTACGTCACAGGTTTGAAACAATCAATCGTGTTTGGTCGTTGTCATTGATTTCTGTGTCTCCAAAGATCGATAACAGTTGCAACAAATTGATCATGAATAACGTCCAGCAGGGAAAAGTTATGACGTACTTACAGATTCGGGTTATTCTAGTGGTCACTTTTTGGCAGATCTACAAATCAAAGAGACAATTCCATTTTTTTTTGTTTGCCCTCGAACCCCCAGGCAAAAAAAAATCACCCCGAAACCCGAGATATGTCTCTCTGACGAAGTGGCGAGAGGGTGATTCGGTGCCATTGGGTCTGGACAAAAAAGCAAAAAGGTGTAAAAGTGACGTGGAGAAGGCAACTAAAGTCGCTTCTTGGCGTTTTCGTATCGATTCCTAAGGGGCAGATATAAAATATCCGACTATCCATCACTTTCAAAGGGAGGACGTGCTTTGAAATTGTGCCAGCGACAGATAAACGTCGTCCGATGGGGGTATCACGTTGTTCAGAACACACACACGCGCACACACGCCCACACAGATGCACACATGCACGCACATACGTACATAGACGTACATACACACACACGCTCATGCACACATGCACGCACATACGTACATAGACGTACACACACACACGCTCATGCACACATACACACACATACGTATATAGACGTACACACACACTCATGCACAGATACGTACATAGACGTACACACACACACACACTCATGCACATACACACACACACACACACACACACATATCCATATCTGTCTCTATTGAGCTTTAGTCAACTAGTGTCTATCATTGTCTGTTTCGTCAGTTTTTTTTCTTATTTCTGTCAATCTGTTCAAATATATTTTGTTTAAGATCACGCTTACCCAATCTCTCTCTTTCTCTTTCTCTCTCTCTCTCTCTCTCTTTCCCACACACACACATACATATATATCTGTCGCGATAACATTTTTAGTCAATTGGTGTCTATCTCTGTTGTTGATTTAATTTATCTATCTATCTATCTATCTATCTATCTATCTAATTCTATTCTTTATCTATCTATCTATCTATCTATCTATCTATCTATCTATCTATCTATCTATCTATCTCAGTCTATTTCTTATCTACCGCAGGTGATTATCGATACCTCTTTTTGTTTATTTTTTCTTTCTACATTCTTTTTCTTTCTTTCTTTCTTTCTTTCTTTCTTTCTTTCTTTCTTTCTTTCTTTCTTTCAACATTCTTTCTTTCTTTTTTCTTTTTCTTTCTTTCTACATCCATCCATTCTTTCTTTCTTTCTTTCTTTCTTTCTTTCAAGGCTGTTTCGTACCTGCCTTTAATCAGGTTATTATTTATCAAGCATCTATATCAGTTTGCTGAGTCGGGTAGTTGTGTACTTCCCCCTCACTGCTAATTATCTTCAAGACTCTTTAAAAGCCTGTTTATAGAATGCTGGTTTCGCAGCTGCTTGTCGCTTCTAACTTCGAAGCATTAACCGAGTATTGAACTCACACTGTGAGTGTGGGTTCAATACCCGGTTAAGGCATTGGAGAACTTTCAGAGGGAAATTAACAGGAGATAACTGATAACTGGCATCCATTAAATATCGCTCGTGGAACTAGAACAGTCTACCCCAGTGAGAGAAATAAAGAGTTACGTTCGACATTCCAACCACCTGAAGAAGGCCGGAGCCTACAACGGCCGAAACGTTGTAATAAATATGGCGACAAAGATGAGGACAATAGTCTGAATAATGTAAATAATGTACATAATAACTCATTTCAGAAATATAGACAGAAGTTTGCAATTCGTATAATTATCGTTTAGTATAAATGTCCTTTCGATTAATTTTTATTCAAACAATTTACAATTTGAATAAATGTTTTTCGAATAATTATTTTCAAATAATGTTCACGTAATCGATGCAATCCTTATTATTCGAAATACTTATGTTTGAAATACGTATGTGGTTTGCTTTGAGAGAGTCAATATTGGTTTACGCTCTTGAAAGATGGCATAGAGCTTTTTTTACAGCAAGTGTCATCCCATAATTCCACAATATGGAAATTCTTAGAGACTCTTAAAAGAGAGCAGGACTTACAAGAAATTCATATTGCAACAGTAAGAGCAGGTTGTCAAAATATCAAGATAGCCAAGAAATACCGCGACGTAAATGGAAAACTTTAAAAAATTAGTGGCTTCCTTTAACGAATACCCTTCAGGAGTTGACTATTTCTGTGCTGTATTATATAACTTAAGGTTATAAGAGTTTTTCTTACTAATGTTTTTTTTTTATTAACGATATTTGTATTTCGAATAATTCAAATTTGGTATTTCCTCTTTTAATTTTGACATATTTATTGCAATAAAGAATTTTGCATTTCGAATAATTATCATATAATATAATTGTCTTTTCGATACATTTTATTGAAACAGTTCAAATAAATGTTTTTCGAACAATTATTTTCGAATAATGTTCGCATAATCCAAAGCACAAATATTCTCTTTTTACATTATTGTTCACCCAATATAAGGCCCAAGAGCCACTCAAAGTAGACACTTTCTGAATGACCTTGTTTTGTGAACATCAGTGGAGGAACTAAGTGTAGATTATGAGAATATTTAAAATAGATTACGATTGAGTAATCAGGGAATCATCGTTTCGGGCGTTTAGTCCCAAAAGTAGCTGATCTAGTTTCTGATCTATGATAGTGCAGAGTTTGGTACTTAACGGATGTAAATTTGAACCCCCCAACAAAAAAAAAAGAAAAAAAAGAAGCCTTCCATTTAACTATCATAGAGAACCATTTCTGTGTGTCATAAGTATGGCTGACACTAGACTACAGGAGAGCAACACATTGCGCCATCTTGGCTTCGCGTTTTCCACAGACCTGAAGTAGAGCGAATATATCGAATCAATCAATAGCTGCATCTACTGCTAGGAAATTTGGTTCACTGTGTCGTGACAGAAAATCTCTCTCGTCAGAATGCATCTTTCACATTTATAAATCTACCATTCGTTCATGCATTGAGTACTGTTGTCTTATCTGGTGCTTCTGAGGTCTGTAGAGAGCTTGAGTCTCAATAGACATTCAAGGCAAGGAGCTTCCTTGCGAGAAGTTCTATCGATCATGATAGGTGAATATTCGGGGTCTGCTCGGTGATGGTGGAGCGTTATAGTTTGCTTTTGGCCGTATTGAATTTTACAAGCCAGTCCTTCTTCCATTGTCACCTGGGCTGGATGAGAGGAGAGATGAGCAGCTAAGTTCTGGTCTTCATGACTTTTGGAGGCGCACCTGTAAAATGTAAATCACCGTAGAGAAGCTTTTCTGCCCGCCATCAGAATGGTTGAGGCTAAACTCCAGGAGGACAACACTCTACGCCTTCTTGGCCTCGCGTTTTCCACTGATATAAAGTAGAGCGAATAGCTGCATCTACTGCTAGGAAATTTGGTTCATTGTGTTGTGACAGAACTTCTTTCTCGTCAGAATCCATCTTGCACATTTACAAATCTACCATTCGTCCGTGCAATGTGTATCTGTTGCCATATCTGGTCTGGTGCTTCTGTTATTCATCTGGAGGTTCTCGACAAAATCCAAATGCAATGTAATCGATCCTGACATGATATCTGGACTTTAGTCACCTTCTCAAAGACCTGATTTGGCTTCCCTCTGTCTTTTCTACAAATATTTTCATGGCAATTGTTCTGATGAACTATCATCTTCCCTGATGCCCCGACTACATGAATTTAAGCGGGCTACTAGATTCCCACTCATTTACTGTTGAAATATTTAGATTTCGGTATCATCTATAAATCTACCATCCGTCCGTGCATTTAATACTGTTGCCATATCTGGTCTGCTACTCCTACTGCCCATCTTGAGATAAAAACCAAAGAAAGATCTGTCATTTAATCAATTCTAACTAGGCATTTCAAGTTCAGTCACTTTCCCATCGACATAACATGGCTTCCATCTGTTTTTTATAAATATTTTCATGACAACTGCTTTGACGAATTTAAGCGTGCTACTAGATTGGCATCTAAGTCCCACCTTTTTGTTTTACTGTTGAAATAAATAAATGCAATCGCCACTTCTACTCCAATTTCTCGCATTACCTACCTGCTGTACTCCCTTCCGTTTTCTGTGCTTCCCTGATAACTACGCTCTTCAAAAATTAAAATGCAATGTCAATCGCCATCTTCTGTCTTCTTGAATCCCGTTCATCTTTTGTCCTTTCCTCAATCTTCGCTATTATCACTCTTCTCTTACACTTTCACACCCTGCAGTCCTCTGCGTACCAGTGGCACTCCCGCCTTGCTTGGAGTAAAATGATTACCCCCCCCACCACAAAAAAAAAACTTGTATCACCTTGAGCCAGATTACCCCTTGTAAATATTCTGAGGAGTTTACCGCGTTGAGCAGGATAGTAGCTAATCTCCAAGACAAACTGGGATCCTCACTGGGTGTCTACTTAATATGTATAAATTATAGACGTTGAACCTGTTGCAGACGTTGAATAACATGTCTACGCAGAGTGTAACTGAAAGATTCCCAAGGTGGGGTACCTGCCCCACCGGTGGGGCGTGGTAATATTTGGGTGGTTCATGCGTATTATGTGCACCCTTTGTTTAACTATACCAACAGAATAAGGGAGCAATTCGAGAATGAGTAATTAACAATGAATTATTTTCTAGTGAGTCTAAGTGAGAGTGTTAATGTTAATGTGTGTTAATACATACGATGTATATACAGTATGCACACATAAAAATATTTTGTGTGTATGTACGTACATGTGTAATTGGCGTACATGTAAGTAATAAATATTACTGGGAGAGCTCCAGAATTTTAGAAATACCAAAGTGGGGGATGGCCTCAAATCGGTTTGGAACTACAGGCTGTCCATAAAGTTCGTATGCACTTTAAAAAATTTATAACTTTATTTGTATTTGCGATAGAAATAATCTGTAAAAAAAGATTAGGAAGAAGTAAATCTATATTTTGTAAGGTTTTATTGAAGTTTTATTTAAGTTTCCACATGTTCTCCATCATTAGCAATACAAAGGGTAATACGATTTTGCAGTTCACGGAAAATATTTGCCAACTGATTTACAATAATGCCTGAAATCACACTAGTTATTTTAGCTCTACTTAAAACTAGGTACATTAAACTTTATAACATTTTTTACAGATTATTTCTATCGCAAATACAAATAAAGTTATAAATTTTTTAAAGTGCACACGAACTTCATGGGCGCCCTGTAGAAGGTAACAAAACGAGAATGAGTTATTAACAGTGAATTGTGTTAATGCGTGTTAATACACAGGTGGTGCATGGTAATATTTTCTTGGGGCATTCGTAGGAGGTACACCCTTCGGCTTACTATACCAACAGAATAAGGGGGCAATCAGCGCTTAAGGAGAGGGCGTGATGCATGTTGCTGGAAGAGCACGTGTTTTGTCGGCCAATCAGCGCTTAAGGAGATTGCGGAATGCATGTTGCTGGAAGAGCCCATGTTTTGTCGGCCAATCAGCGCGTAAGGAGAGGGCGTGATGCATGTTGCTGGAAGAGCCCATGTTTTGTCGGCCAATCAGCGCGTAAGGAGAGGGCGTGATGCATGTTGCTGGAAGAGCCCATGTTTTGTCGGCCAATCAGCGCGTAAGGAGAGGGCGTGATGCATGTTGCTGGAAGAGCCCATGTTTTGTCGGCCAATCAGCGCGTAAGGAGAGGGCGTGATGCATGTTGCTGGAAGAGCCCATGTTTTGTCGGCCAATCAGCGCGTAAGGAGAGGGCGTGATGCATGTTGCTGGAAGAGCCCATGTTTTGTCGGCCAATCAGCGCTTAAGGAGTGGGCGTGATGCATGTTGCTGGAAGAGCCCATGTTTTGTCGGCCAATCAGCGCGTAAGGAGTGGGCGTGATGCATGTTGCTGGAAGAGCCCATGTTTTGTCGGCCAATCAGCGCGTGTGAGCATTCAGTTTGCTTCCTTCACGTGAATTGCAGTAAAATTTTGAATATGTAAGAATTAAATATTACGAGGAGGGCTCTAGAACTTTAGAAATACCAAAGTAGGACATGGCCCAAAACAGTTTAGGAACAACTGGTGTAAATAAAAAAAGATCCGTCCTCCTGCACTGGATTGGGAAATTTTACTGGATTTCTAAGTCTGAACGCATTTTACAGTTTTTATTTATTCTAATAAATAAACTCATATACCATTTATGTGACGTAAATGCGCTTTTACTCCCTCGAATTTTTTTCTTTAATTCGCTGAGTACGCTGCTACTCCCGTGCTAAAACGTTAGTGTACTCCAAATTCATTCTTAACTGCCCATGCACACACAAAAAAAAACATGGCGGCAGTGGAAACTTCAAAGGAGCAGACGTGCAGTTGACCAACCCCGAAACAGACGACAAACTATTAATCAAAGATTTTAAATCTGCTTGACTTCAATTCCACCATTTTCCGTTCACTTACTTTTGGGATGTATTTTCTTTTTGATTTTACTCGCTGTCCTTCTTGGTCCGTCTATTTTGTATGCATTGCGTGTATTTTTGGTTTTTGGAGCAATTCTTTGGTTTCTTCTGTGCACATTTGCCACCGCACCATTATCCTCCATAATTCTTTGGCGTCTTGAAGATGTCTCTTCCAATTATATTATGAACGGCTTAGGAATTTTCTTTCTTCATGGTATTCTGGGAATCATCTGCTTTTTCGCTCTTTTCTTTGATTTGAAACCCATCTTCTTCAATATTCTTTCTTGAAGGATTTACTATTATTTTCTGATCCTTTTCGCTATTAGCAGCTTTTCTTCCAATATTTTGTCATGTTTTGTTTTTCCGTTCCTTCCAATATTTCATTGTTTTGTCTTTAATTATTTTCTTTCCTTCCGTTGAAATATTTATTCACTTTCTTTCGACTCGATTTAGCATTTTTCCTTTTTTTTGTCATTAATTTCTTTCTTTCATTCTTATATTTATTCTTTCTCTAATATTTTTTCGTTTTCCGTCTTTCTGTTTAATTTTTGTTTGTTTGTTTCATTCTTTCTTTCTTTCTCTTTCTTTCTTTCGCTCTAATATTTCGTCATTTTCTGATTTTCTAATATATGTTCGTTTTCTTTCTTTCTTTCTTTCTTTCTTTCTTTTGTACGAATATTTTGTCAATTTCTTTCTTTTTAGTTTTTGTTTACTTTCTTTTTATTTGTTTGCTCTTTGCTTTCTTTCTTTCTAATTTTCTTTCATTGTCCTTCTCTTTTTCTTTCTTTCGTTCTAATAAATATTTTCTTTCTTTCTAAGATTTCTTTGTTTTCTTGTTAATTTCAATTTTATGTTTTTTCTATTTTTTCTTCATTTCCTTTCATGATTCTTTTCTTTTCATTCATTATTGTTAACTTTTCTTTCAGTCTTTCTTTCTTTTCTCGTTTTATTTCTTACTTCTTAATATTTGTCACTTTCCGTTTCTTTCTTTCTTTCTTTCTATTCGCACCCTTTTTTTCTTTCTTTCTTTTCTCGTTTTATTTCTTACTTTTTAATATTTGTCACTTTCCGTTTCTTTCTTTCTTTCTTTCTTTCTATTCGCACCCTTTCTTTCTTTCTTTTTTTCTTTTCTCGTTTTATTTCTTACTTTTTAATATTTGTCACTTTCCGTTTCTTTCTTTCTTTCTTTCTTTCTATTCGCACCTTTTCTTTCTTTCTTTCTTTCTTTCTTTCTTTCTTTCTTTCTTTCTTTCTTTCTTTCTTTCTTTCTTTCTATTCGCACCCTTTCTTTCTTTCTTTTCTCGTTTTATTTCTTACTTTTTAATATTTGTCACTTTCCGTTTCTTTCTTTCTTTCTTTCTTTCTTTGTTTCTTTGTTTCTTTCTATTCGCACCTTTTCTTTCTTTCTTTTCTTTCTTTCTTTCTTTCTTTCTTTCTTTCTATTCGCACCCTTTCTTTCTTTCTTTCTTTTCTCGTTTTATTTCTTACTTTTTTAATATTTGTCACTTTCCGTTTCTTTCTTTCTTTCTTTCTTTCTTTCTTTCTTTCTTTCTATTTTCTTTTTTCTTTCTTTCCTTTCTTTCTTTCTTTCTTTCTTTCTTTCTTTCTATTCGCACCCTTTCTTTCTTTTTTTCTTTTATCGTTTTATTTCTTACTTTTTAATATTTGTCACTTTCCGTTTCTTTCTTTCTTTCTTTCTTTCTTTCTTTCTTTCTTTCTTTCTTTCTTTCTTTCTTTCTTTCTTTCTTTCTTCACCCACTTTAAAACGGACGAATAACCTTTTTCGCATTCTTTGGCAATACTTATTAGCTCGCCTCATCATCAAGAATCGAATTTTTCCCTCTGTTCTTCGCTTCATCTTCTCCAGATTCTCCTTTTACTGTCTTTGTCATGATCGCCTTCCATTAGAAAAAAAGACAAAACTCCGCTGTTGTACTTTGCAAAGAGTCCGTATATGAGACAGATATAGAAAAGGAATGCTAATTATATATGTTAAGATCTACCATTTCGTCATACCCTTTCAAACATATATATATATATATATATATATATATATATATATATATATATATATGTGTGTGTGTGTTTATATATATGGGTGCGATGGATAAATTGTCGCTATTTCATATTTTTAATTTCGCTCATGCACGTTTTTTTTTTTTTTTTTTTTTATTGTGTTGACTGCACAGTATAGTAGGGTCAGTTGGGCACCGTCTGTGAGAAAAAAGAACACCATGATGCAATTCACTCCGCCCAAAATTTGGAAATGGCATGCTGTACTGCTTGGCATTCGCGCCGGAAGCTCCAATTCAAACATTTCAGAGTGTTTGGGTGGCAATCTGAAGACAGTGCAGAGGATTCGGAGAGTTATATGAGTCTAATGGTGATTACGAAGGTACAGTAGCTCGGGAAACTTGGGTCAAGAACGAGGTTCCTGGAACAAGGAATTATGTGGATATAAAGTGGAGGTTCAATTCTATATTACAACCAATACATAAACTGATTCCTCACTTTGTGGTCACTTTTATTTTTCAGAGACTGTAAATAAATCTAAAAGACATATTTTCTACGGTTTATCAACCCTTTGCAAGTTAAATATTTTTCCCTTCTAAAGACTTTTTCTTCTCTTTCACTTCCAGTAGCGCCCCACCTTGCGTCTTAGTGGCGTCATTGCCTTGCTTGGGGTGAATTGATGAAAAAACAAATGTCTTTTATGTGGAACGTGTTACTTCATTGTTTCTTTCTTAAAACAGTCTAAGTTACACGTTCTATCGCAGCTCCAAACTTGAGTTATAAAAATGTTTGTTCCTTTTTAATTATGAATAGATAAAGCACAAGAGATTTAGTTTGTCATTTATGACAAAAGGTTTAAGTTCGAATAGCTCTTTCTCTTTTTAAATTTGACAATCTTTTGTTGCATTTCCAATGCAGAGCCAGAGACGAAGCGATTTTTTCCTGTGAATAACTCGAGCCACCTTACAGTCTTTTGTCAAATTAGCCGGCAATAGTTCTGTCATTACTCTTTTTACTCTCTTGGCCGGAGTGGAGGCAGGCTAATTAATCTTTTGCAGCCGTAATTAAAGAAGCAATTAATAGAGAGATAATGATCAGCGATGAATATTACTTTCGATAACGTTGTAGTAAAAGGTAAAGACAAGAACGAGGAAAAGAAAAGACGCCGTGTCCATTAAAGGCCTGAGTTTAAAGCGAAAAAAGCACATTAAAAAAGTTATCGTCTGATTGCTTTCAAAAAGATCTTTCAAAGTTCAAGCATAAAAAAGAATTAGTTAACAGACGTGCAAGCATACACACATGCATACAAAGTGCGGGAAAGAGAGGAGAATAAAAAGTGTTATAAAATTATCGACATATAAAAAAATATATATATATATATATATATATATATATATATATATATATATATATATATATATATATATATATATATATATATATATATATATATATATATATATATATATATATATATATAATCTCAAAAATGTGGCTCATGAGAACATCAACAATCCTTGTTGTAGTTGGAGCCCTCAGTTTGATTGGAAAAGATTCCAGTAGACTAATTGAAGGGATTCCTGGAAGCCCATGCCTTAAAGAAATACAAAAAATTGTTCTCACGCGTACATCCACACCTTACGAAACACTTTATGTATGTAAAATATCTGTGTTTTTTTTAAATAGGTTAATGGAAAATGCCATGATTTCATTTTTGATTTTAGGTCTCTGGGCGGGACCTGGTAAGGAATGTGTACACACCAGAAATCCAAGGAAATATAATAATAATAATAATAATAATAATAATAATAGCAATGTTTGGAATTAATGAGAAATTATGTGACCGAAATTCTGAATATTTCTGCTGTTTTGTTTTATTTTCATTATTGAAGCGTAAATTATAAATAAAACGATTTAAAATTTAATTTGCAATTTATTAATTAATTTTAATGAAGTATTTTATTCTTGTTTATAATGTAATTAATATTTTTCTTTAACGAATGAAACGTAAATGAAAATTCTCCATCTTACATGCATTTTGTTAAATTATTTTAAATTCCATGCAATTGCATCCCGAGCGATTTTATTTTGTTGCTTATTATTATATGATAAATTACGTACAAGATATGCTTTAATGAAAAATCAAGCTAAAAGAAAATTTTTCAAAACATCCTGCAGCGTCTCCCTAAATTTTACACCCTTTAGCATCAAGAATGTTTTCTTCCACATATCTGAATATTTTATTCCTTTTTTTTGTTGCTATCCTCTACCACCTGCAACGGTGAAACACGTACAAGAGCCACCCCGTTTAGCGAGGCTCGTTCCTTAATCGAGACGCAATCCCGTCAACCTTCCGAAGGAACGCATCGAACGAGGGCCAATAATCCCCTGAAGTTTCCAAAGCTACTGGAATAAAAATAGATCTGTCCGCCAGAGAAGAATAATTAACTATTTTTTGATCCCACGTCCTAGGCGACAGACCCCCGTCTCAAACGCGTACGAGACGAGATTACCGTCGAAAATGCATCGGCCCAGGTCGCATTCTATTTATAAGGGGAAAAAATGGTAACCCCATTCGGTCGTTTTCCAACACCTTTGTTATGGCCTAGTCTCAGTTATTTCCCTTTACTTCAACTCTATCATTACTGTTGTCTGATATTGAACTCAACACTTTCGGTCTTATCAGCGGATCTAATCAACGTCTATATCCACTGGGCCATGAGTCCATAAAGTCACCCGAGCATGAACTTTTGTGACTTATAAACCTAATGTCTCACCATAATTTTTTATCAGTGCTTATATTGCAATTTTATTTCAGTTATTATTATTGCATTTTTTACCAGAGCTTATATTGAAATTTTATTTCAGTTATTATTATTGCATTTTTTATCAGAGCTTATATTGCAATTTTATTTCAGTTATTATTATTGCATTTTTTACCAGAGCTTATATTGCAATTTTATTTCAGTTATTATTATTTCATTTTTTTTACCAGAGCTTATATTGCAATTTTATTTCAGTTATTATTAATTCATTTTTTTACCAGAGCTTATATTGCAATTTTTGTTAAAAAAGATATAAAGATATTGGAATTGAAATTAAAAATATGGTAGCTTAAAACTACTGTGATACCAATAATAATTGGAGCACAGGGTAGGATCAAGATAGCTCCTAACAAGGTCATTAACAATATCCTGAGTAGGCTCTGTTTACCAGGACTGACAGCCATATCAGTATGAAACACCATTTGTCTTTTGTATACCTAAGTTAAGCAACATTGTGGTGTACAAAGGAAGTTTAGCTGCTCTTGAGAAGAAAGACAATGAAACACCAAAATTGTGATGATGTATGAGACTGCAGTAGCACCTCCTGAACAATTGTATCTGGATTTCACAGCCAGTAACACTAAACCGTTTGGGGGGTGCGGATAGAAACAATGGGAATCGATTTCATGGCAATGATTACACTGGACAAAAAACAAACAAACAAGCAAACAAACAAACAAACAAAACAAAAAATTAAAATGGTGTCGAGACACCAAACAGCTAATTTGAGGGGGGGGCGCTGAATCAGAAAATGACCTTACTTTTTCTTGGTTAGCTCCCGTTTTTGCTGTACAGAAATGCCTCATTTTTGAAAAAAAATCATTTTTTTCATTTGTTTTCTATAGATATGATATTGACCAATGGCAATATTTCTCAGAAAAAAAAAAAAAGAAAAATCGTAGAAACCTCTCAGTTCTTATTTAAACCAACAATTTTGGTCTGTTTATTGCAGAAATACTATTTTTGCAATAACAATCAGACCCTAAGTCTTTAAAAATAACACGATTGAATATACCAAGACCAACAAGTATTTTCATCAAATCATTTAATAAACTAACAGTGGAAATAAAACCTTCGTGAACATAAGAACTATGGTAAAAGATTTTCTCTTTCTTGATTGTCTGCCATGTTCAATGTTAATTAAGTCCCTTTTGATATTCCAGCAGTATCATGTACAATGGAATAGGTGCATTCAATTGGGATGTCTTTAGTTGGAGTTTCTTTCCAACTGTGAAAACAAAATGCTCTCAATATGCTTGGTTTCCTACCGTAGTGAAGGGATAAAGTGATGGAATAAATTTATGAATATCAAAAAGAAGATTTTAGGGTTTTATTTTTTTTTGATGTCACCTTAATTATCAGGTTTAAGTGTATTACTGTTAAAGATTATCAGTTAATTTGAATTTTCGCGATAAGTTGGAAAAAAATCGGTATTTCTATTTTAAAAATTTTTGACTGAAAAACACACTTTTTTAAAATAATTTCTGGTGGCTGGCATAAAGTGCTCAGCCTACCTGAAAATTGGTGAGTTTCTACGACCTTTATTTACTAAATTTTGCGATCAGCCAAGATCGTAAATTGATATTTTTTTTTCCAAAAATGGGCAATTTCAGTACAGCAAAAAATGGTAGCTAACCATGAAAAACTAAAAAGGTCATTTTCGGAATCAGCAACATGTTTTATTTCTTGGTACCAACAGTTGGGTTGACCAATATTACAATAAAGAAAGAAATGAGTATACACCAGAAACCAAAGGAAATACTACTACTACTACTACTACTACTACTAGTACTACTACTACTAATAATAATTATAAAGATATTAACAATAATATTAATCTCTATTATAATTCTGCTTGTCTCCGCCTGCGTTGGTTCTTTAATTAGTATGCACGACCGTTACGCCCTACCATTACCTCATAAATAATGGACTACTCCGTTTTGACCACGTGAAAATGCGCAGCTAACATATCAGAGACTCTACTTGGTTTCGGTGAGAAATTGAAGAAAGACGGCAAGATGGAAGGGTTTACCATCATTTTTCGGTAAAATGGATAATTAAATCAATTTCGAATCATTTCATTTCTACACCCTTAAATATAAATAAATTTATTCATAAAATTGTTTGCATGATAGGTTTTTTGGCTAATAATAATAATAATCTTTGAAGATATTCAAAAAGCTGTCAAAATACAAGGACCTTGAAATAGAAATCTCGAAAATGTGTCATATGGGAACATCAACAATCCCTGTTGTAGTTGGAGCCCTAGGACTGGTTGGAAAAGATTGCAGTAGACTAATTGAAGGGATTCCTGGAAGTCCATGCCTCAAGGAGATACAAAAAATTGTTCTGACAAGTACAGCCCACACTTTACGAAGGGCTTTATCTATGTAATTTTATTTTTTTTTTTTTTGTCAATGGAAAGTCTCATGATGCCATTTCTAACCTTAGGTCCCTGGGCGGAACCCGGAAAGAAATGTGTAAACGCCAGAAATCAAAGAAAAAAATAATAATAATAATACGAAGAGTTTTATCTATGTAAAATGTATGTGATCTTAGGGTTTATTTTTTTACAAAAATTCTCAGTGAAAAATGTTATGAAGCCATTTCTGTTCTTAAGTCTCTGGTTGGGACCCGGAAGGGAATGTAACAGAAATCAAGGAAAATAATAATAATAATAATGATAATGATAATAATAATAATAATAAAACAAGAAATACCATAATAATAATAATTAATGAAAATAATGCTACAGAAAACAGAGGGATGTACGATTAAGGAGAACTTTTTATGTAACGCTAGCAATTTCATCGGAGATAAAAAAAAAAAAAAAAAAAATTTAATACAGATAATAATAATAATAAAAACAGAGGGATGTAATTAATAACAATACAGATATAATAATCATATTATATCTGGCCACAGTGAAAGGTTTTACGCCTATTGCAATAAAAAAATAGTATAAAAAATTACACTAATGTTGGCTGATTAGAAAAATCTTTGCAAGTTCTGATATTTGATTATATAAGTGAGGTTCCCTAAAAAGAATTCAGTTCTCACGAGAAACGAAACCAAAGAAAAAAAAAGTAATCAACTGAAAAATTACATCACGAAATATGAGTTCTATTTTTTTCATAAAAAAAACAAAACAAAACAAAACAAAAAACAAAACAAAAAACAAAACAAAAAACAACAGCCAAAAGACAACCACCCATCCACCCCACGGCTGGGAAAATCGGAGAATGTCCTTCTGCTCAGAAAGTATTTATTTCGTCAGTTTTTGAAAAGCTACCGGCATCGCATGTTGTCGACCAGGCAAATATTTGTTGTTTTTCATTTGTTTAATTTCTGTGGAATTCGTCGACGCTAGCTGAAGGATTACATTTTATTGGATCAAGATCGTTGAAATACAAATAAAACAGATAACTTAAAAAATATTTTGAATTGAAACAAAGCGAAATACTACTACTACTACTACTACTACTACTACTACTACTAATAATAATAATACTGGTGGGGGAAAGAAAACGACATCGCTTCTTTCTTTCTTTCTTATATTTACTTTTTGGGAAGAAGCAGACGATTGTCTTATGGCGATAGTTTACACGCAAACAAAATGTCCAATTCAGATAAGAAGATTGCTGAAGAGAGAGGAGCTATTTTTTTAACGTTGCTGTTAACGATTTTCAAAGTGAAAAAGAAAAAGAAAACAACATAATTAAAAATTAGAAGAAATAAAGAAATACGATTTTAATCCATCACAAAAAGATAGAGGGATAAAGAGAAATAAAAGGAGAGAATAAGAGAGAGAGAGAGAGAGAGAGAGAGAGAGAGAGAGAGAGAGAGAAGGATGTTTAGAAAGACAAAGTAAAACAAAAATAGAAAGAGAAATGGAGACAGAAAGAAAGTAGAGAAGAAAAATATTAAAGAAAGAAACGGAAGCAAATATTTAAAGAACATCATTTACTCCCTTTCACTTATTAGACATTGAATTGTGTCAATTGGCGTCCTCCATAGCTTGCCTGACTTTCCGGCTAACCTGATGAATATTCATGAGCAATCGTAAATTTAAAACTTTGAAAAACCAATAACATTTTTGCTCTTGTATATAAATACTTGGTACAAAATAAAACCTTGTATTTGACTCGATAAAGTCCCTCAGAGGACAAAACGCGTCAGCTAAGATAAGTTTTTATTTTGTCTTTATTCATAGATACAAAGGAAGGAAGGAAGGAAGGAAGGAAGGAAGGAAGGAAGGGGAAGGAAGGGAGGGGGTGGGAGGAAGGAAGGAAGGAAAGGAGGAAGGAAGGAAGGAAGCAAGGAAGGAAGGAAAGAAGGAAGGGAGGGAGGGAGGGAAGGAAGGAAGGAAAGAAGGAAGGGAGGGAGGGGAGGAAGGAAGGAAGGAAGGGAGGGAGGAGGGAGGAAGGAAGGAAGGAAGGAAGGAAGGAAAAGGGAGGGAGGAAGGAAGGAAGGGAAGGAGGAAGGAAGGAAGGAAAGAAGGAAAAGGAGGGAGGGAGGAGGAAGGAAGGAAGGAAGGAAAGGAGGGAGGGAGGAAGGAAGGAAGGAAGGGAGGAAGGAAGGAAGGAAAGAAGGAAAGGAGGGATGGAGGGAGGGAGGAAGGAAGGAAGGAAGGAAGGGAGGGAAATAAAGATATAAAAAGTGAAAGAATATGGATAGAGGTAGAAGTAAATAAAAGAGAGAGGGAGAGAGAGGTGAGAAAAACAAAACGTATATGTAATGAAGATTAAAAAGAGAGTGAAAAATGAAAGGGAGTAGACAGCAAAGGAGGCTAAAAAGTGAGCATAGAAAAAAGAGAAAAAGGGAAAGACGGTGTGCGTGTGCGTCTGTCTTTGTGTGTGTGCGTGTGTGTGTGAGAGAGAGAGAGAGAGTGAGAGAGAGAGAGAGAGAAAGACGAAGAAAAAGAGAAAGGTTCCGTTGTGACAAAATAAATAAAGGATGCTTAAAAATCAATATTTTTCTTCCCCATCATTCATTCATTCTTCCTCTCCTCAATCATCATCATCATCATCATCATCAAACCACATCATCATCATCATGAATTCCCCATCATCATCATCATCATCATCATCATCATCATGAATTCATCATCATCATCATCATGAATTCAGCATCATCATCATCATCATCATCATCATCATCATGAATTCATCATTATCATCATCATCATTATCATCATCATGAATTCCGCATCATCATCATCATCATCAATCCCCATCATCATATTATTGTTGTTGCTATTATTATTATTATTCTTTCTTTCTCTCTCTGTCTTGTTAGCATTTCCTTCCCACTTCTCTTTCCCACTGATTCTTCCGCTTTCTTATCATGCCTTCTTCTTCTTCTTCTTCTTCTTTTTCTTCTTCCTCTTCTCCTCTTCTATCTTGTCGGCAGTTGCTTCAATTATTTGTTCTCTCCCTTTCTGTCCCATTCTTCTTGGCCTTCTCCTTCATTTTGATTTTTATTTTCTTCTTTCTTTCATTCATTCTATCTGTCTTCTTTCTTTCTTTCTTTGTTTCTCCTTGTCTTTTTGTCTTGTTGACTGTTACTTCACTTTCTCATACCTTCTTCCTGGGCTCTTGCCTTCATTTTTATCTTTCTTCTTCTTCTTCTTCTTCTTCTTCTTCTTCTTCTTCTTCTTCTTCTTCTTCTCTCTCTTTGTCTTGTTTGTTTTTCCTTCGTCCTCTCTCTTCATCACACATTCTTTATGGCTTTTCCCTTCATTTTTAACTCTATTGTTTTCTTGTTGATGTTGTTGTTGTTGTTGTTGCTGCTGCTGTTATTCTTCTTCTTCTTCTTCTTCTTCTTCTTCTTCTTCTTCTTCTCTCTTTGTCTTGTCGCTCTTTTACCCTTCTTTATTCTCTCTCCTTCTCACACATTCTTTTTGGCATTTCTTTCCATTTCTATCTCTATTGTTATCTTCTTCTTCTTCTTCTTCTCATTGATTTTTTTCTTTCTTTTAAGGTCTCTTCTTCATTTTGTTTTTCTCATGGCATTCCCATTATCCGACCCTCGTTTTTTTTCCCTACAATCGAAATTTTTGTAAAATGCAAAAATAACCATCTTTCATTTCTTTTCTTTTAAACGTCGACATTCAACTGTCACTCATTCTTACTCTGATATAGCAAATTTCTGACTTGGAGATTGTTCAGTTCTATCTGACACCACAAGCTGTCGCCATTTTTTTTATTCTTGGATTTTCCAAAACGCCTGTAAGCAATTTTTATCTTTAACATTCCTCTTTTTACAATTTTAACTTCTGTTTTTGCAGAGTTTGTGCTTGACAGGCATAAATGTCTAAATTCTATTCGAAAATCTTTTTCTTTTTATAATTAAAGGTATTTTATATTTTATTTCTGAACTTTTTATTCTTGAGTCGGGCAACTTCCGGTAAGAATCATGCGTCAACAGGTCCCTTTAACACCTCAGAACTCTTTTCTTTTTTTGTAGATTTCAACAATTATCTTGTCTGTATACTTTCAATTCTTCATTTCGATTTCGAAATCTTCCAGTATGAGATCTACAGGAAAATTTCAAGTGCTATAATAATTAATTATCAGTAGTAATAGGTATCCATGTTTTTAAGCAAATCAACCTAAACAAGGCAGGTTTGGTTTGGTTTGGTTTCTTTTGTTTTGTTTTACGGCATATCAACCTCTCATGGGTCATTTAATGCCGAGGACATTTTTTCTGGTAATATTTTTGTTTTGTTTTTCACAAAAATGTATAGCTTTTAATATTTTTTCAAAAACGTATAGCTGGTAATATTATTTTCAAAAATATATAGCTGATAATATTTTTTTCAAAAACGTACAGCTGGCAACATTATTTTTTCAAAAACGTATGATCAGAGGCCTTGCTGTTGGACGTACTTTATCGTCTTACCCAGGACGCGGATGTAGTTTATTGTCATACCCAGGACGAGATCTGGTTTTGGGGGGTGGGGGTTAACTAATTGCCTATAGCCGGGACCCTAACAGGTGCTACCACTCCGGGTCGGGTGGACCAGGGAACACCAGCAATTAAGAGGTGGTTCCACGCTCCCTAAAACGTTCTGATCAGAGGCCTTGCTGTTGGACGTAGTTTATCGTCTTACCCAACACGCGGATATAGTTTATCGTCATACCCAGGACAGCCAAGCAAGCCAGGAGTGCCACTAGTACGCAAGGGGCTACAGGCAGTGTAAGTAGGGGAAAAGACAGAGTATAGTGTAGGTTAGGGAAGGGTTAAAAAGGAGAAAAGAGGAGGATAAAAAGAAGAATGGGAATCAAGGCATTACATTTAAATGCTTGAAGATTATAGTTATCAGGGAAGCAAGTAAGAGGAAGGGAGTTTCACTGTTGGGAAGTGCAAGAGAAGAAGTTGTTAGGTTAGAAGAGACGGTTATATTTAACTGTTTTGACATGCCAACCTACTAGCAAACTTAAACTAGCAAAATTAAATATGTTTATAAAATCGGTAAAGCACGTCAGGCTATGAGACGGTTCCGTGTAGGATACAGGTTCGAGTCCTGTCAGAGGACGAATATTTTCTATGAAAATTTCTCGGACATTCAGGCCGGTAAATGTCGTTAATACTGTTTATTATAAACAGTGCATTTACTTAAATATTTGTATCTATAAATAGAACGTATAAACATAAAGAATGTCTTAAAAGAAATTAAATAAAACATTTTTCTCATAGGAGATGGTATATTGAACACTGTATAAAAAAAACAAAACTACAAGTATAAGTGTCAAATAAAGGCTTTTCCGTTTAGCAATTACATAGACTGTCACACTTAATTGAATTCAATTCCATATTCAACAATCGAAAAACGTCTGAGTTTGGTAAAAACAAATCTTGCTTATCATACGGACATTACCTAATTGTTCTTGAAGATGACTCTGATAGTCGAAAGTACTTGAGTATAACAGGAAACATGAACCTTGAACAATTTATTCATAACTTCAGAATCTCATTCGGAAACTAAAAAATTGAATAGACAGACCTTTGTAGATGAAACCTAATAACACTTGAGTCAATGAATTCTTACTGCCTAAATACATTGATTGATTCATTCATTTTTTACGGCTCATCAACACTTTGAAGGTTATTTAAAGCCAGAAACTATCTTTAGTATGTTAGATTCTTTATTAGATAATAATGCTTTAGTGATTCATAACTTACTAATTGACCCAAGAGGGGTGAGAGCTGAAATCATACCTTATTAGAATTTAATAAACAAACAAGAAATAATTTGGATATAAATTGGGGGATCAATTCTATGCTACAATTAGTATATAAACTGATCCCTCATTTATTGTCACGGCAGGTTGTATCCATTTGTATTCGAGATAATGTACATAAATTTAAAAGACACGCCTGTTAGCGAATCGGTATTTGGTTGATTGATTAATTCGTTTTCTACGGCTATCAACCTTTTGAAGGTTATTTAAAGCCAGAAATTATTTTTAGATTGCAAGAATAATTTTTAAATTGTAATATATATATATATATATATATATATATATATATATATATATATATATATATATAAAGTAAAAAAAATAATGGAAACCTTATTAGAAAAAAACAGGAAACCACGCTCAATAATATCAACTATGAACATGGACATAATATCTTGACCGTGTTTTGAAAATGAAAACATTATATAAATACATGCATACAATCTATTTCTTATTAACAGTTAACATATTTCAACCTTTAAAATGGTTAAATGTATAGCCGAAAGCGCTCGGATAAATAGAAGATTTGGATAGTTTTTATATAGTTTATCATCCGAAAAGATAAAAATTATTAGATCACATGAGAAATTGTATAAAAAACTAAATCAAAGCACCTTGTCTGTCGTATTCAATGAAATGTGCATGAAAGAATAATTGCTGCCTAAATACAGAAATATATATATATATATATATATATATATATATATATATATATATATTCGAATATATATCGAAACAATATACTTTCATGAACGTTTTCCAATATTTTAAACCCTGTCAGGATCATATCATATTTTATAACATATATATATATATATATATATATATATATATATATATATATAGTAAGCCCCAAATCTCAAGTCACTCTGCCCGGGGGTATGAACTTTGTGCTCTCTGACATTTTTTGACAATTGAGCCACTCTTCCCCAGAAACCCTAACGTCTGCTCAATATAGTAGCAGAATAAACCACATCTTGACTCTGTGGGTTTTAAAGAAATATAAATGTGTCTGGGCCAGCGTCTGCAACAAGGATTAAGTAGCCATCTTAGCAGAAGCGTGTACCCAGTAACGTGCTGCTAGCCATTATAATGCATATAACATGAACCTCTCTTTTATTAGAAGTTACATCGTCTGGTTTAAATAACCTTTGTTTGAAACCAAGCAGGGTATAACAGTAAAGCTGTTTCTCTGTTCCGGGAGCGGAATGTTTGACCTTAGAAAACCCAAGTGCCGAATTCAAATCGACGTCTGAAGATATCACGAGAAACAAGTGAAGATGTTTATTTTCCGCTTGCTCGTAAGAGAATTTCAAAAATAAAGTTTGAGTGAGAAAAATGCAAAAAAAAAATTCTCGCTAAATAACTACAAATGACCTTTCATTTTCGCTGCATGACCTTTTCGATGAGTCGAACTGATGAAGCTCGCATCTCGAATCTCACATAAACTCAGATATATTCACTCACCTTAAACATACACAGGTACAGACACGAACAAAGTCACTTATAATACGCCCTTGTGCAAATTGATGGAAATAAAATAATTCTGTTATTATTTACTTTTTTTTTTCGTATTTTTCCCAATGAAACATAACCCAGTTCACATGTCAGTATTTCCATGAAGTATTTCCTTGTAGATTGACGACAGATTCTCGATTGAATTTAAATAAGGAGAATTTCAGGGCCAGTCGATAGTACATTAATTTGCTCACTGGTAAGGCTTGTCATTGTGTTCGTGTAGAGTTACAATTTTCTAACGCTTCCTTGGAGTAACGTCCATCACTGACAATGGCCGCAGGACAACTAATCGACAGTCGAGACAATAGTGTCTGGGTGTGATAAAAATCTGATGCAATCATGGATGACGCAATATTTTTCAAGGGCGAACAAATTTCATCATACACCTCGAAAATAGATTCATATTACTGCACACCACTGCAAATGACCTAATCTGAGGAAAAAATAGAAATCGATTGTCCCTGTCATTCTAGTGCGTCTAAAACTGGCCGTATGGTGAAAGAAAGGAAACTAAAGCGGTTGTTTCAATTAATTTGCACAAGGTATATATATATATATATATATATATATATAATATGGGAAAATATATAGAAAATAGTAAGGAACTGGTTAGGTAAATAATCCAAAGTCCATTAGTATTTTAGTTATTATTTTTTAAAAATAGTGCTCGATACAAAGGTAGAGCATAAATATAATTATTTATTTAAAAATATGATTCCAAAACGCTACATAAGAAATCTCATGTTTCAAAACAAGAGCCGAAAACTTCAGTATAATTATTTAAATTAAATTGAGTTAAAATAAGCTCTGTTCCATCTCCAAGCGAAGTTTTTTGGGGAATATATATATATATATATATATATATATATATATATATATATATATATACTCGACTCTCCCGTCGAATTCGATGTATGAGGGTCAAGCAGATCAGTTGCTAGGAAACTGACAGCACAAGAGTGTAGATACAAGGTTAGCAACACCAGCAAAGTTAAAAATAGGCGAAGAAAGGACTAACGTTCACTTGTAAGAAGACGGAATATTCATAAAAATAGGAATATTTTCATATTTATTATACACATGGGTGATCCATAAAATCAGCCTTGTGCCACATCTAAGCTACGCCCAGTAAATAGCTATTATGCACATTAAGTTAAATGAAACTTGTTTCCCTAGATCAGTTACGACTGATTAATGAGTTTGATACTCACTGGGTGGTCCTTACTTTCAGCCTTGTACCACATCTATGCCATGTTTTTTTTTAAATCATTTCACTCCAATCAAGTGATAAAGCCACATAGACGGAAAAGATTACTGAGACAATGTTACTGATGAGAAAAGAAAATAAGAAGGACAGGTTTCGAGTAGACAGAAGATGACGATTGACGTTGTATTTAAATTTTTTGAAGATCGTAGTTGTCAGGAAAGAAAGAATTAAAAATGTCCAGCAGGCGACGCGTGAGTGAGAAGAAAATTTTAGAATAGAACTTGCGGTTGCACCTATCAATTTCAATAGTAAAACGATGAGACCCAACTGTCAATCTCGTACTACACTCATATTCATGAAGTCGATATACCAAAGAGGAAAGCTGATCAGAAAATTGCTATGATATGGCTGATGCCCAACTCCTCCAGAGCGTCTCTCTGCGCCTTCTTCGTCTCAGGTTTTCCACTGGTCTGTGGTGAAATAACTACATTGCATCAATAGCTTCATCTACCGCAAGGAAAGTTGGTTCCGTTGTACGCTCCGGCCTTCGGAAACGTTGTAATAAATATGGCGACAAAGATGAGAACAATAGTCCGAATAATGTAAATAATGACGACTGATGTTGCATTTAAATCTTTGAAGATCGTAGTTTTCATGAAAGGAAGAATTTAAGAGAAGAATTCAGCAGGCGAAGCGTGCGGGAGAAGAATGTATTAGAATAGAAGTTGCTGTTGCACCTATCAATTTCAATAGTAAGATAATGAGACCTAACTGCCAGTCTAGTAATACGCTCATATTCAGGAAGTCAAGGTGCCAAAGAGGAAAGCTGATCAGAATAATTGCTATGACATTAATTATAGAATAAATAATGCCAGGGAAGTTAACTCTGGATGTCGTGACCAATCGTCTTTCAACGTCTCACATTGATACCTGTTCAAGCAGATCACAGATGAACATCGAGTCTTGCGTGGTGAATCGTTCGTGTTGATTGATATTGACACGGCGGATTTGATCAAATCCGTGGAAACAACGGAAACGACAGAGAATGACTTAAGTGAATAATCGAAAAAAGAGATTATTCAACGAACTGGATAATCGTAGCGCAGAGATGATCCTTTAATAGGCGTGTGTTAACGTAAATGCACATTCAATAGATCCTGTCCACGTGCTTATTGGGGAATCCCGTTTTCCAGGGATGGGGCGGGAATTTTCTTATATGTCTACACTTCGTTCATTTATTAGGGCTATCAAGTTGGTTAATTGCGCTCCATTGAACAAACCAAGAGGAATTCTTCTTTTATGTATCGTATGCCTTCGGGATCTAGACGATCATGGCTCTCCACAACTTCCTCACCTTTGTAGCGCTTAATAAATGTTGTCTTTCTGTTATTTCTCCTCATCCCTGTTCCGCCATCGATTTACTAAAGTACTTCATGTATGTTAAGCGCTGCTTTCCTCTGTCCCTTTTATCCTCAATTTGTCTTGTGAGTATCAGGTTTTCCAAGCCCTCTTTCCTCTTTCTTCTTCTTTATGTGCCGTGCCCCCCTCTGGACGTATGCGATTTTAGCTCTCCACAATTTCCTGTCCCTTGCAGCTCTAGATAAATTGTCTTTTCCTTATTTATACATCCTGTCCGGCAATCCATTTTCTCAAGCTCATTAAGCATGTCAGGTTTTTCGTTTCCTCTGTTCCACTTGCCTTCAATATGCCCTTGAATAGCATGCGACATGCGACTTATGACACTGGTAGTATTATATTATGATTAAATGGGGTCATGACACATTTATGACACTGGTCGTATTACATTAGGATTAAAAGTGCTCATGACACATTTATGACACGGCATTATGATTAAAAGGGGTCATGACACTATTATGACCCTGTATTAGGATTAAAAGGGGTCATGGCACTATTCTGACACTGTATTAGGACTAAAAGGGGTCATGACACTATTCTGACACTGTATTAGGACTAAAAGGGGTCATGACACTATTATGACGCTGTATTAGGACTAAAAGGGGTCATGACACTATTCTGACACTGTATTAGGACTAAAAGGGGTCATGACACTATTATGACGCTGTATTAGGACTAAAAGGGGTCATGACACTATTATGACGCTGTATTAGGACTAAAAGGTGTAATCAGAAAACACTGTAAAGGAATTGGGAATTGACTAAAGACACTATTAAAACGTTAAAAAAAAATTGACACTGTATTAGGACTTTCACTATTTTGTGGATAAAGGCATAATGCAAAACGGAATGTAAAATGTAACACTGTATTAGGACAAAAGACAAATAGACGCTGTATTAAAATTCTCAAAGACGGTAAGGTAAACAATCTGAAGTGTCTATTGATGTAATCATGCAAAATGGGCAGAAAATTATATGGGCTATATTGGAAAATCGACTAAAACAAAAGACAAATAGAAATGACGCTGTAATTTAAAAGGGGTTTTTGAACTGTATTAGGACAAATAGAAATAATTTATAGGACTAAAAGTTTGTTATTAAATTATTATTTTTGAATAAGTAACTGAACGCCGGTCGATGGTCGTCAGGATATATTAGGAAAGGAATGATAAACAAAATTTGCTGACACTATTCTGACTTTGTATTCTTTCTTTTATGACGCTGTTCTAAAAGGGGGTCGCGACACTATTCTTCTATTCTATCTATATTATGACGCTGTATTAGGACTTCATATTATGACACTGTATTAGACTAAAGGCTATTGTTCTGTAGGACTAAAAGGGTGATCTATCTGACACCGTATCTATCTATCTATCTATCTATCTATCTATCTATCTATCTATCTATTAGGAGTCTGTTTATATCTATCTATCTATCTATCTATCTCGATGACGTATGAGGTAAATATATATATTTTCATTTCGGGTCATGACACTATGTTAGGACTAAAAGGGTCTTTTGACTAAATTTTGTAAAAGGGGTCCGTGACACTATTCTGACACTGTATTAGGGACTTTTATTTTATACTAGGGACTAAAAGGGGTCTGAAAAGTCTAAAGGGTTGGGCTATTATGACGCGTCTTAGGAGGGGAAATAGAGCATCATGACGCAATTTTCTGGGTGACACAGACATTTGAAAAATTAGGACTGGATGACACTATTCTTGTATTAGGGTTTATACAAACGCTGTGGGACTAAAAGGTGTAATCAGAAAACACTGTAAAGGAATTGGAGAATTGGAAGGGTTAAAAACGTTAAAAAAGAGAATTATTTTGTCTTTCTGATAAACGTGGATGCATAATGCAAAAGGAATGTAAAATGTAAGCCAAAAGACAAATAGAATTGTTAAAATTCTCAAAAGACAAGGTGAAGTGTCGTGATGTAATCATGCAAAATGGGCTCATTGGAAAATCGACAAGAAAGAGAATTTTTTGAAGTCAAGCACATAGAAATAATTTATAAACACAAAGTTTGTTATCGGAAATTATTGTTTTGAATAAGTAACTGAACGCCGGTCGATGGTCGTCAGGATATAGAAAGGAATGATAAACAAAATTTGCTGTCTTTCTTTCCTTCTTTCTTTCTATTTATCTATATACATTAGTTTGTTCATATCTATCTATCTATCTATCTATCTATCTATCTATCTATCTATCTATCTATCTCAGTCTGTTCATATCTATCTATCTATCTATCTATCTATCTCGAGCGATGAGTAAATATATATATTTTCATTTCGCGCGTGCATGTTGTCTGCTTTTGATTTTGTCGACTGCAAAGTATAGTAGGGTCAGTTGGGCACCGTCTGACAAGAAAAGATGCAATTTCTCCGCCAGACATTTGAAAAATGTAATCCTGGGAATTCTGCACCATGGGTCTCCACTCAGAAAAAAGTCTAATGGTGATTACGAAGGTGTTTAGAGGGACCACTAATGATGGCGAAGTTATGCCTCCATTCAATCTTCCCACAGAGCCTCAGACTCAACACGCAGACTTACATCAAGTGCCATGCGAAGGTAGTGCTGCCCTGGGTCAAAAGGGTGGCCGCTGGAAGACCCTGTGTCTGACAATAGGATTCTGCACCATGCCACGCAAGCAGGAGAACCCAGTCATAGATGTCAGAAAATTTCTGCGACCACATTACCCCTTACATCTGGCCACCTAACTTCACAAACTGCCCCCCCCCCTTAATCATTGTGTGTGTGTCGCAGTTTAGAGAGAGAGACAAACAAAACTCTTTGTTAACACCAAAGATGAAGGCAAAGATTATGGCAGCATTCAACAACTTAAACAAGAAGACCATCCCGAAGAGCTGCAGGAGATGCCGAAGTCATTTCCAGGTTGTGATTGAAGCCAATGGCGATTTTATTGAATGAATTTACTCTCTAGTATTTCATGATATTTCTGTGTAATTTTGGTAAATATAAGTGTTAAAAAGAGATGTCGGTGTTATTTTTGCATAATTTAGATGACAATTTATCCATCGCATTATCTATCTATCTATCTATCTATCTATCTATCTATCTATCTATCTATCTGTTTCAGTCTCTCTATCTATCTATCTATCTATCTATCTGTTTTTAGGAATAACAAAACAACCTTTGTTAGTACATCTCTCTCTCTCTCTCTCTCGTTCTCTCTTTATATATATATATATATATATATATATATATATATATGGATATATACAAATATATACATATATATATATTATTTATTATAGGAGATTAAAACAAAAACATGTTAAAAATCGCTACACAACAGCACTCATGTTTCAACAGTCTCCTCGGGTGATGGTACATTACTAGTGAGTGAACCATTAATTTCAAAAGCAGAATACTTCCTCTTTTTTTGATAGAGAAAGAGAAGACAAAAAAGAAATCAATCAAATGTGAGGCCTACGCTATAATCCAAACCAAATGAAAAAAATTACATAGGTAATGACATGAAGTTGTCTACATAGAAATCCTAGACAATTTCTTTTGCGACTGATACAAATGATTACATTATTTGGTAAAATATAGAGAAGTATGACGTTCAACAGGAAGTTAAGGGGAAAGGGGTAGGGGTAATCTATCATAATATTAACCA
>CAHIKZ030000872.1:515000-532500 GCA_903632075.3 Acanthosepion pharaonis
ATATAATGAAAAAATATGACAGACAGGAAAGTTTTTTTGACGCGTTTCATTTGTTGATCTATACAATTATATATATATATATATATATATATATATATATATATATATATGGGGGTGTTTGTGTGTGTATGTATGTATATATATTAGATTGTTGATCTCGCTAGATAACACTATGTCCAAGAAACTGTAACTATGGCTCTATGGGTGTTCAACAAACACAAATGTGCCTGAGCGAGTGTCTACAATAGGGATTGGCTAGCCACCCTAATAGACGGGTATCCTCGAATACGAGTGACCAGCTATTACATCGCTGATGCTAACCCCCAAGGGAGAGACACGTTGCACCTTCTCGGGCTATCTTACTCTGTTCAAATTAAGTGCAAAGGCTATATTGAAACCATTGCCCGGTCAGCTGCAAAGAAGATTGCGTCACTGTGTCGTGTTAGACAATTCTTCTTTCCATAATCTATCCTACATATGTATAAGTCGACTATTCGTCCATGCTTAAAATATTGCTGCCATATATGGTCCGGTGTCCCTGCTATTTACCTTGAGCTTCTTGATAAGATCCAAAGAAGAATCTGCAATATTATTGGTCCTGATCTGACGTCTCGGCTTCAGTTACTTTCACACCGCCGTAAGGTTGCCCCTCTGTGCCTTTTCTATAAATACTTTCATCGTAATTGTTCGTATGAGATCTCGACGCCAGCTTGGCACTAGTGACAAGATCTCATCAATTTACAGTTGAGCTGGCGAGATTTAGTCGTAAATTCTACACTAACAGTTGTTTTTCTCGCACTTTTGACTTGTGGAACTCTCTTCCAGCTCCATGATTTCCAGCTAACATTAATCTGCAAAAAATTAAATCCAATGTCAATCGCTATCTATGTCCTCCTGATTGCTGTTTCCTCTTTTCGCTCATTATTAATATCTGTTCCTAATTCCTCCACGCCCTCTAACCCCTTACGTCTTAGTTACTTTACAAAATTACATGGTGTGATACCAATTAAAAAAACAAAAAAAAAACAGTTTTAAGAGTTAGCAGCAGGAAAACGCAAGGCCAACCGGAAAGAATGAAAAATTGACGCATTCTTTTTCATATGAAAATAAACTGGACAAACTTGTTTCTCTGTGTTGCGCCAGAAGGTTTTTCTCGCCTGAGTCCATCTTTCAAATCTACAAATCAACCATTCGTCCTTGAATTGAATACTGTCGCCATATACGGTCTAGGGTCCCCGCTATTTATCTCGAAGTTCTCGACAAAATACAAAGCAGGGTCTGCAATGTGATCGGTCCTGCCTTGGGTCCTGAACTCCAGTCACTTTCTCACCGACTTAATCCGGCATCCCTCTGTCATATATGGACTGGTTCCGCCACTGTTCATCTCGAGGTCCTCTACAAAATCCAGAGACGGATATGCAATGTGATAGGTCCTGATTTGGCATCTCGTCTACAGTCACTTTCTCACAGACGTGGTGTTGCTTCCCTCTGTCTTTTCTACATATATTTTCATGCCAACTACTCTGACGTGCTACTTTCACTGGTACCCCAACTGCATGAATTTAAGCGTGCTACTAGGTTGGCATCTCGGTCCCACTCTTTCACTGTGGAAACAGTTAAATTTAACCATCTCTTCTCCTGAAACAGCTTCTTATCTTGCACTTCCCGACAGTGGAACTCCCTTCCTCTTTGTTGCTTCCCTGATAGCTATAATCTTCAAATACTCAAATGTAATGTCAATCGACATCTTCTGATGCCTTGATCTTGTTCTCTATATCCTTTCCTCAACAACCCACTTTACTCTTGATCTCACTCTCGGTAACACCTTGCGTGCTAGTGGCGCCTCCGCCTTGCTTGGGGTGAAAGGCTTAAAAATAAACATTTATTTCAAAGTCTCAAATTGAAACCTGTTCAACCAGATTACAGATGAGCATTTTATTTTATTAATAGCTTTTATTACTTCAGTCAAAGCAAGGCAAAAAGCCACTAATACGCAAGAGTTACCGAGAATGAAGGGAAGTGAAAAAAATTCTACAGAAGAGAAAGGGCAATGAAAAGAAACATGATTCATGAAGAAAGATGTCGATTGATCTGTCCATATTACTGAGATGAGGTATTATGTACACTATTTACATTATTTGGACTATTGTTCTCATCTTTGTCGCCATATTTATCACAACGTTTCGGCCGTTGTACGGTCAAGCCTTCTTCAGTATCTGTCTATATTTCTGAGATGAGGTATTATGTGCACTATTTACATTATTTGGACTATTGTCCTCATCTTTGTCGCCATATTTGTTACAACGTTTCGGCCGTTGTACGGTCAGGCCTTCTTCAGTATCTGTCTATATTTCTGAGATGAGGTATTATGTACACTATTTACTCTCAATCTCTGTAACACCCTGCTTGATAGTGGCAGTCCTGCCTTGCTTGGGGTGAAATGCTTAAAAAATAATTATTTATTCCAAAGTCTCGAATTGATACATGTTCAAGTAGATCACAGATGAACATAGCTTTTATCATTTCAGCCAAAGCAAGGCAATAAAGCCACTAAGACGCAAGGGTTACCAAATGAAATGCTTAAAAAAAAGACGATGCATTTTTTTCTTCATTCGTTTTCGATATTTTAAATATTCAATTCTTCGGAAATTTTGAACTCTGCGAACCTGTTTTTCAACCGCTGTTCCAAAGCTGTCCGGATAATCGAGGAAGAACTGTATTTAAAATGTCTGTCTTTCAAGACAGTCAGGTCGGCTTTCTTCGTTCGGCAGACTAATAAAACACGCTCATCATAAGTGCGTCTTCCGAATTTGGCACTGGGCCATTTGCAGCTATAAAATGAAGATGTGAATGCCGTTTGATAAGTTGCAGGTGAGAAAAACGATTCGCAAATCATTTGTGAATGTCGTTTTTCAGCTAATCGATGAATCGATCGAAAACTTTGTTTTAAATTGCTATCATAAATATCTAGGAAATTCATTATCGATAAATCATATCAGAATAGTGTCCCCCCACTTCTGTCTACGCATCTCAGAGAAATATATACAATCTTAGAGCAGGTCTTTTAAGGGCAACAGTAAATTTCTTAAATATCTGTTCATAATATTAATAGTATCTTTGAGATTTTAGATGTGTTCGTGAAATATGATTTGAAGGAAAAGCCTGTAAAAACGAAAATACTTACGTAAATTATAGACCATTCCTTTTCAGTGATGATTCATCAGAATATTAAAAATAGGAAATCCGTGAAATTTTTAGGAGTCTTTCTATTTATAAAATTATTATTATTATTATTATTATTATTATTATTATTATCAATATTATTATTATTATTAATATTATTATTATTATTATTATTATTTTATTTACTTTGATTTCTGATGTGTACTCATTTCTTTCCGCGTCCAACCCTGGGACCTAAGATATAAGATATATTAAGCAATACACGGACAAGACAGTGATGATAGTCTGTTTCTGTTTACATGGATGATTTCCAAGCAACGACGAACTTCGCGCATACGAGACACTGGAATCGAAGAATATTATTATTATTATTATCAACATTATTATTATTATTATTATTATTATTTTATTTCCTTTGATTTCTGATGTGTACTCATTTCTTTTCGCGTCCCGCCCAGGGACCTAAGGTTAGAAATGGCATCATGAGATTTTCCACTGGAAGAAAAAATTACATAGACAAAGCCCTTCGTAAGGTGTGGGTTATACTCGTGAGAACAATTTTTTTGTATTTCTTTAAGACATGGGGTTCCAGGGATTCTTTAAATTAGTCTGCTGGAATCTTTTCTGAACAATTGGAGGGCTCCAACTACAACGGGGATTGTTGATGTTCCCATGTGCCATATTTTTGAGATTTCGATTTCATTATCATTATTATTATTATTATTATTACATATTATTGATATCATTATATTTTAAAATGTATCAAAAGTATTTTCATTTTTTAAAGAATTTTACTCCAAAGCTTCTTTCATGTATACATCTAATACGATCCCTGCCGCAAATATATTATTCTTTCTTTCTTTCTTTCTTTCTTTCTTTTCTTTCTTTTGTTCTTTTCCTTCCTTCCTTCCTTCCTTCCTTTCTTTCTTTCTTTCTTTTGTTCCTTCCTTCCTTCCTTCCTTCCTTCCTTCCTTCCTTCCTTCCTTCCTTTCTTTCTGTTGTTCTTTCGTTCTTTTTTCTTTCTTTCTTTCTTTCTTTTTATCACTGGAATCAAGTAGTGTCTTTTTACCCTCTTTAAATTCATGATTCAGGATATAAAATGGCTTCAAAAATTGACAAAATCAATCCAGATAAAGATGCCTAGGATAAAAGTGGAGTATCTGTTGAAAGCAGCATGTTTATTCAAACATGCCTCTGCCGCCATCCTCGCCAGCAGCAACGAATTGCGATAAACTGTTCTCAACGACTACAAAGCTGTCCTTTTCAGGACAACTATCTTCAGCGTCTACAAAACTGTCCTTTGTCATTAAACGAAGAAAGAAAATCACAATATTGATACATATTTTTTAATCCCATCTAAGCTTTCGGCTTACATAAGCCATTATCAAAGATGACAATTACATTACAATATATTAAGCAATACACGGACAAGACAGTGATGATAGTCTGTTTCTGTTTACATGGATGATTTCCAAGCAACGACGAACTTCGTGCATACGAGACACTGGAAGCGAGAATCGCACCGCAGTTCATGTCGTCACACATGACCACGCGAGAGTGAAAACGAGAAGTATTAAGTATGGGAAGCCGTTGGTATAAACCAATGGCTTCTGTTACCAATTATAGGCATTTAAATAGATAGATGGATAGATAGATAGAAGAATATTGTCAATAAATATGCACACACAACCAACTTCAGTCATAAGCGTATTGTTAGTGAGAATAACTGCCGAAACGTGCAAATCGCTCTTAGAGAAAGACAAACTTGCTTTTAGCTGCATGCATTATCCTTTGCGTTTATAAGCAAGTTTTAAGATCGCAAGAAATCCGATAGAGAATTTTATTGGTTCACTGAAAATAGTTCGTGTACTTTCACTCAAATCAAATCGAAAACTTTTCGTTGGAATGCTTCGTGGTCTAAATGAAAACCTCTTAAGGAGTTTGCACTGTACTGAGAAGGGGTTAGAGTTCAATTATTTTCTTTTCTTTTTCTCTTTTACTTTCTTTCTTTTTTTGGCAATGCATGGACTTTATCAGCTGAGGGCTACGAATCTGTATCAATCATCGATCGATCAGTTCGATATCTGAAGGGCTAGAGATAGATGAAAGGAAGGAGAGAAAAGGTTTATGATGGAGGTGGAATGGGACAACATTTGGGAATAAAAAAAAAACATGGGGCTGTGGTCGGTAAGGTCCGCTGGCGCGAATCATCTGAAGTGTAAAGGACAAGAGAAAGGAAGGGAAACGGTGAGTCGTTATTGAACAAAGATCTGAAGAAAATAATGATGTGTAGAAGTAGGTGAATAATGAACGAAGTTTGGTTGAAAAATTTAGAGATAGATAGATATAAGAAAAGACTGAGATAGATAGATAGATAGATAGATATAAGAATAGACTGAGATAGATAGGTAGATAGATATAAGAATAGACTGAGATAGATAGATAGGTAGGTAGATAGAGAGATAAAAGAATAGACTAAGATAGATAGATAGTTTGATAGATAGATAGATTGATACATAGATAGATATAAGAATAGACTAAGATAGACTGATATATAGATAGATATAAGAATAGATTGAGATAGATTGATAGATAGATAGATAGATAGATAGATAGATAGATATAAGAATAGACTTAGATAGACTGATATATAAATAGATATAAGAATAGATTGAGATAGATTGATAGATAGATAGATAGATAGATAGATAAGTAGATAGATATAAGTATAGACTGAGATACATAGATAGATATAAGAATAGACTTAGATAGACTGATATATAAATAGATATAAGAATAGATTGAGATAGATAGATAGATAGATAGATAGATAAGTAGATAGATATAAGTATAGACTGAGATAGATAGAAGATAGATAGATATAAGAATAGATTGATACATAGATATAAGAATAGACTGAGATAGATAGATAGATAGATAGAATAATAGGCTGCGATAGATAGATAGAAGAATAGGCTGCGATAGATAGATAGATAGAAGAATAGGCTGCGATAGATAGACAGACATAAGTAAAGACTGAGATAGATAAATAGATAGATATAAGAATAGACTGTGATAGATAGATAGATAGATAGATAGATAGATAGATAGAAGAAAGTGGTGAAAAGGTGGTCTTGGAAAATAGCTTGAAGTAGAACTTGAAGTACAACAGAAGAAACAAGTGTTTGCGTTGAGGCGAAACGACAGAGATATAAGTATTAATATTAATTGATATATCAGTAATTACGAAAAGGACTGATGAAGGCGAGGAAGACGTGTCATTGGTCAATAGTTTACAGGTCCTCTCACTGCGAGCACGATTCGGAATTTCATGCACAACACAATCTTCTATACTCAGTACCTGAAGATTGCGCTGCACATGAAACTCCGAGTCATGTTAGCAGTGAGGGATAATATGTATATTTATTTTTTATGGTTTTAAAAATCGATAGGTAGCAAGAAAGAAAGAAAAATCGGCTACCAGAAAGAGAAAAAAATTAGCATTGAAACAAAAACAAAACTGAGAGTTGGCCCAAACGAGATTTGATTGAAATAAAATGTCGTTTGGGCCAACCCTCATTACCCAGGGTTCTCCTGATGATCCGTTAGGTGAAACCTAGGTTAATAGGTTCTGAATCTTTAGGTTTTCTAGTTTTTGTTCTACTTAGTGTATTAAGCACTTTTCCGTTTCAACTTAGGTTACTCTGTCGGGGTTTTCTTTCCTTTGGCCAGACATTGCGTTGCTGGTTGAATATTTTAGTCTTTTCTTTTTTTTTTCCTGATATCAGTTTGGCTAATATTTTTTATTTACAGATTGTATTATCTGTTTTTTTTACACACCGTCTGAGTATAGGTAAATAAAATAACAATGATATATATATATATATATATATATATATATATATATATATATATATATATATATATATATATATATTCATACATGTTTCATTAAATAATATAGACAAGTGTTATTTATTTTATGTGAATTCTTTTCATAACGTCTGATAAGCTTAATAACATTATCATTATACACTTCTCTATATTATTTAATGAAACATGTATAAATGAAAGAATGCTGCCTAAATACACACACACACACTATATATATATATATATATATATATATATATATATTTGTTTATTTATTTCTTGTAAAGATGTTGCATACGGACAAACAAGTGCTCGCTACAAAGATGCATTTTTGTTTCGATGCGAATGCATCTCGACAGGCGAGGAACAAAGATGGTTGCTATTGCTCTACACTTGGTATTGAGCCCTCTTTTAAATTAATGCTATGACCGTTTGAATTTATATTATTTTCGTTCTCGTTACATTTATATATATATATATATATATATAAGTGAACATTGAAGTCAACACTCAGAGGCGACATGTTGTTTCATACTAGACGCAATCGTCTGAGTTGGTCAACAATTTGAACAAGGGCAGAACGCTTACACCCTCAACCATGATGACTTGTGGCTTCGTGCTAGCACAGCTATCGACGGCCTCCAGTGGCATCGTCTACCTAATTTATCAGGTGCTACCAACCGGGGTCCAAGTAGACCTGATAACTACAGCAATGAAAAGGTGATTCCACGCTTCTCACACTATTTGTGACTGCTAAGTTAAGAGCTTATTTATGAATCCTAGGAGTTTATTTGTGACTGATAGGTTGAGAGTTTATTTGTGCCGGCTAAGTTGAGAGCGTATTTTTGATGGCTGAGCTTATTTATGAATTCTAAGTGCTTATTTATGATTGCTAAATTAAAAGCTTATTTGTGACTGCTAAGTTAGGGGCCTATTTATGAATGCTCGGTGCTTATTCGTGATTGCTAAGTTAAGAGCTATTTATGAATTGTAAGTGCTATTTGTGACTGCTAAGTTGAGAGCTTATTTGTGACTGCTCAGAGCCTATTTATGAATGCTAAGAACTGCTGAATTCAAGGCTTATTTGTGACTGCTAAGTTAAGAGCCTATTTATGAATAAGTTGAGAGCGAATTTTTGATGGCTAAGAGCTTATTTATGAATTCTAAGTGCTTATTTATGATTGCTAAATTAAAAGCTTATTTGTGACTGCTAAGTTAAGAGCCTATTTATGAATAAGTTGAGAGCGTATTTTTGATGGCTAAGAGCTTATTTATGAAGTCTAAGGGCTTATTTATGATTGCTAAATTAAAAGCTTATTTGTGACTGCTAAGTTAAGGGCCTATTTATGAATAAGTTGAGAGCGTATTTTTGATGGCTAAGAGCTTATTTATGAAGTCTAAGGGCTTATTTATGATTGCTAAATTAAAAGCTTATTTGTGACTGCTAAGTTAAGGGACTATTTATGAATAAGTTGAGAGCGAATTTTTGATGGCTAAGAGCTTATTTATGAAGTCTAAGTGGTTATTTATGATTGCCAAATTAAAAGCTTATTTGTGACTGCTAAGTTAAGAGCCTATTTATGAATAAGTTGAGAGCGTATTTTTGATGGCTAAGAGCTTATTTATGAAGTCTAAGTGCTTATTTATGATTGCTAAATTAAAAGCTTATTTGTGACTGCTAAGTTAAGGGCCTATTTATGAATAAGTTGATAGCGTATTTTTGAAGGCTAAGAGCTTATTTATGAAGTCTAAGTGCTTATTCATGATTGCTAAATTAAAAGCTTATTTGTTATTAAGTTAAGGGCCTATTTATAAATTCTAATTCTATTTGTGACTGCTAAGTTGAGAGCTTATTTGTGACTGCTCAGAGCCTATTTATGAATGCTAAGAACTGCTGAATTAAAGGCTTATTTGTGACTGCTAAGTTAAGTGCGTATTTGTGAATGCTAAGAGCTTATTTGTGATTGCTAAGTTAAGAGCTTGAAATATTTTCTAAATAATAAATCGTGAATTTATTTATTCATATGTCCCTGCCTGTTTGTCTGTGTATATATGAGTGCAGGTGGGTATGTGTGTGCATGTGCGTGTGTGTATGTATGTGCATGTATATGTGGGTGTACGTCTATGTATGTATATGTACGTTTCTATGCTTGTGTGTGTAACCGTGTGTATGTGTCTATATGCGTGTGCTCTTGTGTATGTCTGTGTTTATGTGTGTGCATCTGTATGTATGTGTGTAAGTGTGTGCATGCGTGAATGTGTATGTATGTGAAAGTGTGTATGTGTATGTATGTGACTGTATATGTGTGCGCATGTGTGTACGAGTGTGTATGTTTTATGTGTGTGTGTCTATGTGTTGATGTATTTGTGTGTGTGTATACGTGTGTATGCATGTGTGTACGTGAGCGCGCACGCACGTGTGTGCGCGCGTGTGTGTATGTCTACAATGCATTTAGGCGTCTTGAAGCAAAACAGAGTGGAAGACATATGAAATGAGATTTCAACCAATCCATAACGGGGAATAAAACCTAAAGCCCAAAATAAACTAAGAAGCAGGTGTATGGGTGGTTGAAGCAGCAGCTGCATCGAGACGTACAAAAAACGCGGCAGAGTTGAGAAGACGACGAGGAGTGGTTAAATCGAGAGAGGGAGGACATAGAAAGAAAGTTAAAACAAAGAGAAAAGAGAGAGAGAGAGAGAGAGAGAGATGGCTGCACTTATAAGAGGAAGCGTCCCTGAAGTATATAAAAAAACAAAAAAACTTTCAGTCATCAATCAAATTTAGTTTCTGCAGGAGTTGAGAGATGGCCACCAGGGAGGCGTACCGGACATGACAGACGCGGTCGAGAGAATGAATATATATACAGAATACTCAAAGCTATATATATATATATATATATATATATATATATATATATATATATATATATATGCAGAACACTCAAAAATATATATATATATATATATATATATATATATATATATATATAATTTCAACGAAGAAATAAATTGAATAACATATGTATTTTTTCTTTTCCCTCAGTAATTTTATGGTTTTTAAACTTAATAGTGATGAAATTTGGATTTTAAATTGGCAGTTTTTAATTTTAATATCAAATTTTATCATATAATTTAATAATTATTGCTTAGAATAAATTCTTTTTTAAAATTAACCGTATTTTAAAGATCTGAATAGCTATTATAACATGATTTCGTTGTCAAGCTTTTTGAATTTCCTATACTTGTATTTTGATTGGTCATTCTAGCTTTTGTAACAACGTTTTCCCCTTGCGAAGGATCGTTAATTAATTTGAAACTTTTAAAACCATTTATTTTATCTTCAACATCATCACTTGATAAGACACTGAGGGTGTTGAAACAAAATAATAGCTGATTTTGTAGTGATTTTATAACATATTGATGTTAAATTTTTTTTTTATAAAAAATAAATAATTATATATATATATATATATATATATATATATATGGTTGGATTGAGGAATCGGAGAGCCGAGTTCGAATTCTAGTCGAATCCATTACTTTTACTTACGTGCTAATGCCCTTGGGAAAGGTATGAATACTCTTCTTCTAAACAAAATGAACACAAAACGATCAGCTTTAAAAAAGGAGTCGTAACTGGAAAAACCGAATGAAAAAAGAATGTTAACAACAAATACTTTTTCACACCCAACCCAGTTCTGCGGAATCAGAATCAACGTTGAGTTTAAGCAAGCGAATGAGCCAATTGGAGTAAAGTGCCATGCAGACTTAAATTTTTCCCACTTGTGACGAATGAAGCTATCGATATTTTTGCATGCTAGCGTGCTATATAACATTCGTATCAGTCAGCTGTTGGCTCTCACGCTGTCCAATAGAATCTTCCTGCCTATTCGTGGCAGCCAGCTATTGGCTCTCACTCTGGGCAGTAGAAAATGGCCGCAAACTACATGAAAACTGCCGTAGAAGCATGAAAAAATCCATTATTTCCACTATCGATGGGAGTTGGGAAATGCAATGTCGGTCTTGGCCTTCCTGATAACTTGGATCATGTGCATGTAAATTTTGGTACAAATCCATCGAAAATTGCGGCCGTGCATTCGTTACACACACACACACACACACACATCCTGCCTATATATATATATATATATATATATATATATATATATATATATATACACTTTTGCTGATGGTTCACCCTTTAAAAGCCCAGGAACCACTCGTTGTAGAGGGTTACGATAAGGAATAGTTTATATATATAGAAGTGGAAGATGGCGGTTAACTCTAGACTTGAACAGGTTAAGATTATAGTGATTGGGGAAGCATCCTCTTGGGAGTCTATTCCACAGGCAAGAGGTTCGCGGGAAGCTGTTCGAGTGGAACTTAATTCTCGACGAGGAATGTGAGTAGTTTGTTACTATGTAAGTGTCATAGCTGATGCACGGTATTGGCATCCACTGCATATAAAACCCGGCATGATAGAGTCGGCCAATATTTGCACTGGAAAATCGGTAACTTTTACGGAAACGAAACTGTTATGAACACCATTACAGGTTACCGGTTACAGACATGGGACCTGTAATAATTTTATGGGGTTTTGCAATACACACAGATAGAACAATCAAAGCTCATCAGCCAGAATCTGTAATCAAATACCACAAAAAAAGTGTACTTTCTTATTGATATGCCAATCTTTGTAGATTGTAATATATCGTTGATGATCTTCAAAAAACTTTAAAACCACAAAGACCTTGAACTGAAAATGTGCCATCAACAGTTCTTGTAGTTGGAGCCCTCAGATTGATTGGAAAAGGTTCCGATAGACTCAGTGAAAGGATTTCTGGTAGCTCATGACACAAGTACAGTTTACATCATACTAATGCCTTTATCTATGTAAAGTTTGCGCGGCCTCAGGTTGCCGCATTTCTAATCTTTTTTTTATTCCCAAAAATACTCAGTGAAAATGTCATGATGCCATTTCTGATCCTAGGTCACTGGTTGGAACACGGATGTAAATGGGTACAACAGAAATCAAAGGAAATAATAAAAATGATTATAATAAATGTTTTACGATAGATTCTAGAATGTTCGCTATCTAACTGAATGGCCAAGTTGAATCTATGCATATTGAATAATAATAATAAAAATAAAAATAAAAAGTGCCTCTTTATTGATATGGCAGTCCCTGCAGACTGCAATGTATTTTTGAAGATATTCAAAAAGCTGTCAAAATACAAGGACCTAGAAATAGAAATCTCCAAAATGTGGCATATGGGAACATCAACAATCCCTGTTGTAGTTGGAGCCCTCGGATTGGTTGGAAAAGACTCCAGTAGACTAATTGAAGGGATTCCTGGAAGTCCATGCCTCAAAGAAATACAAAAAAATGTTCTGACAAGTACAGCCCACACTTTACGAATGGCTTTATCTATGTATTTTTTTTTTTTTTTTGTCAGTGGAAAGTGTCATGATGCCATTTCTAACCTTAGGTCCCTGGGCGGGACCCGGAAAGAAATGTGTAAACGCCAGAAATCAAAGGAAATAAAGGTAATAATAATAATAACTTCCGTAATTTGATTAATTAGAAAGACGGATTAATGGAACGGTTCTTTGTAAATCTGATGTAATTACCCTGTCATTAATCGTTTTGGCGAACTAATAAAATCCCAGAGAAGTTTATGATCAGCAATCACCCCATTATGTTAACACGTGTTGCAGAAATAATAATAATAATAATAATAATAATAATAATAATATTTTGAGTGGCTCTTTGGCCTTGTTTTGCGTCTATTCAAGTATTTAAAAATCCCGGAACAAATATTAATATTAATACTAGTAAGAGAAGGTTTTACGAAAAATACTAGTTTTCAGTATTCAACTAAAAGACCGTCTTCAATTAAGGCATTAGTAAAAGTCTTAAATGTTTCTATATATAACCAAAGAAATGGATTTAATATAGAAAACAACAGCAACAACGACATTAACAATAACGCTTCCAAAACAAAACAGCTTTCATTTAATCACTTTTTCTGTCTGCTATCAGAATGGCTGACACTAAACTGCAGGAGAACAACACCCTACATTTTCAGTATCTGTCTATATTTCTGAGATGAGTTATTATGTAGATTATTTACATTATTCGGACTATTGTCCTCATCTTTGTTGCCATATTTATCACAACGTTTTGGCCGTTGTACGGTCAGGTCTTCTTTAGTATCTGTCTATATTTCTGAGATGTGGTATTTATGTACACTATTTACATTATTCGGTCTATTGTTCTCATCTTTGTTGCCATATTTATTACAACGTTTCGGCCTTTCAGTATCTGTCAATATTTCTGAGATGAGGTATTATGTACACTATTTACATTATTCAGACTATTGTCCTCATTTTTGTGGCCATATTTATTACAACGTTTCGGCCGTTTTATGATCCGGCCTTCTTCAGGTGGTTGGAGTGTTAAACTGAACCCTTTATTTCTCTCACTGGATAGACTGTTCTAGTTCCACAGGCCATGTCTAATGGATGTGCTTTATTCACTGACCATGTGTCCTCAAGGTCTCATAGCACAGTGGATAAAGGTGTTAGCTAGATCTAGTGACAGGACCAAAATAGTTCAATACCCGGTTAAGGCAGTGGAGAACTTGGAGTGGGGAATTGACAGGAGATAACTGATAACTGATATGACACGTGGAATCTAGAACAATCTACCCCAGTGAGCGAAATAAAGGGTTCAGTTCGACTGGCTTTTGGTTTGGTTTGTTTTGTTTTACGGCATATCAACCTCAATGGGTTATTTAATGCCGACAGGATTTTTAGAATAGATTACTATGAATAGAATATATATTCTTTGTAAGGTTTGGTTTGTTTTGTTCTACGGTATATCAACCTCAATGGGTTATTTAATACCGACAAGATTTTTATTGCTTGTAATATTTTTTTCCAAAATTTTATTGCTGATAATAATATTTTACAAAGTATTTCTGGTATTAAAACCTATTTTTACACTTTCATAGTGTTTTGGGGTTAACTATTTTCCCATAGCTGGGACCCTAACAGGTACTACCACCCCGTGTCAGGATGTACCTGGGAACACCAGCAATTAAGAGGTGTTTTTATGCTCCTAAAAACCTCCTGATCAGAGGCCTTGCTGCTGGACGTAGTTTATCGTCTTACCCACGACGAGGACGTAGTTTATCGTCATACCCAGGACGGAACTGGCTTTTGACAACAGACTGTTACATTCTCAGTGTTAACCTGTACATGTTTTTTCTTGGTGAATTAAGATGGGATGCACTAAACCATTTGGGTATGTCTCTCGGGGTTGATGTGCTTTGCATCTCGATTTATGAACAGGGATATCATAGTCTGGTGGAGAATCAGCACCAGGTGTAAGGAAGACATCTTTCTTAACTTTGATTGATGAAGCAAGAAGAATTTTTTTTAAAATGTGTCCCAAAAAATGGCCGAATCCAGATATTAGCTTGGCCCCGACCCTTGCAAAATACATGAAATTGAAGAATATAAAAGGTTGTTGTACTTCACCTGAGAGCCGTAATTATTGCACACTTACCTGAAATGAAAGAAAAAAGAGAGATCGTTAGATATTGGCAGGTAAAAAAGTAAATAGAAGCAGCCATTAAAACAAGTCTTACAAAATCAAATTTTTTCATTCATGTCACGTCCCTCCAAGACGTAGGTGATCATGACTCTTCACAGCTTCCTTTTCATGTCCCATTTCCTTTTGGCGTGTCCCAACGAAATAGATTGGGCATTCCTTAAATATCAAATCGTGAAATGAAAATTATCCTGAACGGACACGCTTCTAGAATTTAAAAGAATTTTTCATCGGGTATCACATCATGCAACGCAATAAAGCCACTGAGACACAAGGGTGTTGAATTAAACAACAATTTAAAAACTAGCCCCAATGATTATTTCAGTCTGGTAACGTCAAATTGGCGGCTGACGTAAAAAACGATCTTCAGTCTGTTGTTAACTGGGGCAGAGGATAGCTTGTTGATTTTAACGCCTCCAAAACTAAACTGCTCATTATTAATCATCCGGGACCCATTTCTACCTTTAGCTAACCTCCAAGAAAGAGACACGTTACCCCTTCTCCGGATATCTTACTCTCTTCATATTAAGTGGAAAGGCTATACTATTTACATTATTTGGGCTATTATCCTCATCTTTGTCACCATATTTATTACAACGTTTCGGCCGTTGTACGGACAGGACATCTTCAGTATCTGTCTATATTTCTGAGATGAGGTATTATGTACACTATTTACATTGTTCGGATTATCATGCTCATCTTTGTTGCCATATTTATCACAACGTTTCGGCCGTTGTACGCTCCGGCCTTCTTCAGGTGGTTGGAATGTCGAACTGAGTCCTTTATTTCGCTCACTGGGGTAGAATGTTCTGAAATCGAAATCGGCAGAAGATTTTTCACTCAATACGATGCCGTTTCATTCTGCGGAAGGTTAGTTTCAAACCAAGGCTATAGGGTCCAGTCAGTCCCTCTCTTTAACCCATAGCTGAGGGGAGAAGAGTTAATGTCATTCAATTTTTTTTTTTTAAGCGTTTCACCCCAAGCAAGGCGAGAAGATACTAGGACGCAAGGGGTTACAGAAGATTTGGAGCAAGATCAGATAGGAGTGATAGAGGAAAGGATGAGGAGAAGGATAGTGGATAGATCAAGGCAACTGGAGATGTCGATTGACATTACATTTGAATAGTTGAAGATTATAGCTCTCAGGGAAAATGGAATAGGGAAGGGAGTTCCACAGGCGAGAGGTGCGAGACATGAAGCTATTGGAGTAGAAGAGACGGCTACATTTAGGAGTTTCGACAGTGAAGGGGTGAGAGTGGGATGCCAGCCTCGTAGGGCATTTGAACTCATGAAGTCTTGGAACCAGCGAATGCAGCTCCTCGGAGCAATTACCATGAAAGTATTTGTAAAACAGACAGAGAGAGGCGACGGCGCGTCTGTGAGAAAGTGACTGTAGACGAGATGCCAGAACAGGGCCAATTATATTGCATATCCGCCTCTGGAGCCTATCAAGAACCCCGAGGCAAACAGAAGAGGATCCAGACCATATATGGCAGCAATACCCCATGCAAGGGCAAATGGTTGATTTGTTGATCTGGAGGATCGATTCCGGGGAGAAAAATTTCCTGGCGCGGCACAGGGAGCCAACTTTCCTTGCGGTGGACAAAGCAATTGACTCAATGTATTTGTTTCATCTCAGGTCAGCAGTCAAGTATCATACGAGATACATGCTTAGGCGATCATGTCTCGATTCATGACTGACTAGGCAGAAGATGCTTCCGCAGTAAGTTGTCAATTCTTTCTGCGGTAGACTGGTTGCCAACTAAGGCTATAGAACCCCGTCAGCCCTGCTATTCAACCCATCAATGCAGGGAGAAGAGATGGATCAATACCTTTCCCAAGGTTACTCGGGCATAAGTGTATGTAACGAACCCGACTTGAATTCGAACACAGCCTTCTAATTTCTCATTACTGAAACGATATTCCTTAAAGCATCTGCATTTTTAGTTACAGACAGTGGTAAATTTTTAACCTAGATCAAAACGAGTCGAAAATCGAGATGAGGAGAATTTGAATGTTCAGCTCTTTGGGCAGAAGCGTAACATGTCGAAATTTAGTCGACGTGACCAAGTCAAATTATCGATTTCATAGAACGTGTCTTAAAATATGAAAAAAATAAACAACTTCCAACTGTTTCCACGAAACACCTTTCATCGCTATTTGTCACAATGTTTTTGTCACCGATTGCCGCTGCTACACAATACTTACACACACACACACACGCACAGATTGATAGAGTGAGTGTGAGAAAGAGAGAAAGATATAGATATAGGAAAACGAGATAGATAGATTGAGATAGATAGATAGATAGATAGATAGGAACAGACTGCGATAGATAGATGAATAGATAGATAGATAGATAGATGAACAGATAGATAGATAGATAGATAAAATAGATAGAGGAATCAGAAGGGAATCAGAAGGAAAGAGATAGGAAGGAGGATAGATGCTCAGATAGAGGGAAAATAGATAGATAGATAGATAGATAGATAGATGATAGATAGGAACAAACTGATATATATATATATATATATATATAGAGAGAGAGAGAGAGAGAGACTAGGAGACTGCGAGGGATAGATAGATAGATAGAAAGTAAGAATTAGAGAGCTAGGTAGAGCAAGAGTGAGATAGCGAGAAAGCGAGAGTGATAGAGAGATATATAAAGCGAGAGAGTGAGATAGGGAGAAAGAGATAGATAATGCGCAAACGAGATAGATAGATAGATAGATAGATAGATAGATAGATAGATAGATAGATAGAAAGTAAGAATTAGAGAGATAGCTAGAGCGAGAGTGAGATAGAGATAAAGTGCGAGGGATAGAG
>CAHIKZ030000872.1:547500-625000 GCA_903632075.3 Acanthosepion pharaonis
CCTGTTTTTTGAAACCTCTCATTTTTCTTTTTCTTTTTAATTTTTTTTTCTCCCCTTTCATTTCAGATCCGAACATCGGATGAATATTTGGACATCGTCGGTAAAGGGCAAAGTTGGGGCTTTATGGTTTCCAGAAAAAGGCGAACATATAAAAATCAATCGATTAATCACGGAAAATGGTGAATAAACGAAAAGAATGAAGAACAAGAAAGAGTTAGAAAAAGAGAAAGAAACGAAGCAACGAAAGAAGGGGTCGAGAATAAATAAAAGAATGAAGGAATGAATGAAAAGAATGAAGGACTGAATGAAGGAAGGAAGGAAGGAAGAGAAGATGAAGGCGGGAAAAAAGGTAGCAAGAAGGAATGAAGGAAAATGAAGGAAGGTGTAAAGAAGACAAAAGCATAAGCGAAGAATGAAGTAGGGCAGAAAAGAATGAGATAATCTTGAAAAAAAGGGAGAAGGAAAAAATGAATGAAGTAAGGAAGCACGGGAGAGAAAAAAAGAGGAGGTGAAGAAAGCAGAAAAGAAAAAAGAGAGAAAGAAAGAGAATTAAAGAAAGGAGAAGGAAAACACGTAGGAAGGAAAGATGGATTCGAAAAGAAATGAAGAAGACAACAGGAATGAATAAAAGATGGAAAACACGTAGGAAGGAAAGATGGATTCGAATGAAGAAACGAAGAAGACAACAGGAATGAATAAAAGATGGAAAACACGTAGGAAGGAAAGATGGATTCGAATGAAGAAACGAAGAAGACAACAGGAATGAATAAAAGATGGAAAACACGTAGGAAGGAAAGATGGATTCGAATGAAGAAACGAAGAAGACAACAGGAATGAATAAAAGAAGCAAAGCAGATAGAAAAATAAGAAGAATGCAAGAAGTTAGTAAAGAATGAAAAAAAGAACGAACGAATAAAAAGAAAAAAATTAAAGGAATGAGTGAAAAAGAAGAGAGAAATAAAAATAGGAAAACGAAAGAAGGAAAGAAAGAAACGAGAAGGAACGAAGGGCTGTATAAGGATGTGGGGGAGAATTGTAAAGGAAGGAAGGGAGAAGGGAGAAAAGTGTGAAAGAAAGAGGCAGGAAGAAAAGAAGAGAGGAAGAAGAGTAAAAAGACAGAAAGAACGAAAGAAAGGAATGAAAAGGATGGAATGAAGAGAGAAGGAACAAAAGAAAGAAAGAAAGAAGAGGAACGAAGGAAGAAAAGAAAGAAAGGAACTGAAGAAGGATAGAAAGAGACAGAAAGAACGAAAGAATAGAATGAAGAGAGAATGACAAAAAGAAAGAAAGAAGAACGAAAAAAGAAAAAAGGAAGAGAATAAGGAAAGAAAAAGGACAAAAAGAATGGGATGAAGAGAGAAGATACGAAAGAAAGAAAGAAAGAAAGAAAGAAGAGGACAGAAGGAAGAAAAGAAAGAAAAAGAAAGGAAGAGAAGAAAGAGAGAAAGAGGACAGAACGAACGAAAAAAATGGAATGAAGAGAGAAAGGACAAAAGAAAGAAAGAAAGAATGAAAGAAAGAAAGAAAGAAAAGAAAGAAAGAAGAGGACAGAAGGAAGAAAAGAAAGAAAATGAAAGGAAGAGAAGAAAGAGAGAAAGAGGACAGAAAGAACGAAAAAATGGAATGAAGAGAGAAAGGACAAAAGAAAGAAAGAAAGAATGAAAGAAAGAAAGGAAGTAAGAAAGAAAGAAGAGGACAGAAGGAAGAAAAGAAAGAAAAAGAAAGGAAGAGAAGAAAGAGAGAAAGAGGACAGAAAGAACGAAAAAATGGAATGAAGAGAGAAAGGACAAAAGAAAGAAAGAAAGAAAGAATGAAAGAAAGAAAGGAAGTAAGAAAGAAAGAAGAGGACAGAAGGAAGAAAAGAAAGAAAAAGAAAGGAAGAGAAGAAAGAGAGAAAGAGGACAGAAAGAACGAAAAAATGGAATGAAGAGAGAAAGGACAAAAGAAAGAAAGAAAGAAAGAAAGAAAGAAAGAAAGAATGAAAGAATGAAAGAAAGAAGGGGACCTAAGGAAGAAAAGAAAGAAAAAGAAAAGAAGAGTGGAAGGAGAGAAAAAAAGAGAGAATGAACGAAAGAAATGAATGAAGACAGACGTAACAAGAGAACAAAAGAAGGGAAAGGGTCGAAGGCAAAAAAAAAAAAGCAAAAAAAAAAAAGGAAAGAACTGAAAGAAAGAATACATGAAAAAAAAATGCATAAATGTCTGAACGACGAAAAGCTATGGCATATAAATCCTTCTCAGAGCATTATTCAATGAATAACTACATAACCGGAAGAGAAAGAAACGGCTTAGAAAAAAAAAAGATGTCAGACGTCAGAAGCACTATTTTGAAATAAATGTCAAAGAAAAATTTTATGCAACCTTTAAAAGCATTATAATATAACGTAGTGTATGGATTGGTTACAAAACAAATTGAAAATAGAATAGGCTTTGTTAGGAGTAGTTTCGCCTAACACCACGCGCTGCTACGCAACCAAAAGATTACCCTGAAAACGCGAGTCATATTCTTAAATAATTCCATCAGATAAATACTTTCATATGGATGTCATTCAAGGCGCTATACCCGTTCATCAATATCTCAATTGTCGGCTATATGCAACCGCGTTTTTACATCATTGGTTAAAAATGGCTTCGAGCGAGTGAAGCGTGCAAGCCTGTGCGATTAACATCCTTCCTCAAACCTCGTGGACTGGCGCCACACGACCACAAACAAAGAACTGTACCAAAATAACAGAAATACGTGGAGTACCAACCGCAGCAACAGCTAAAATGGTTAGCACAGTTAACTCGAAGAGAAAATAATGACATAATTAAAATACTGATGTTCTACACTAGCCGAAACAATAGGCAAAGAAGGACGCCCCTGTCAATATTGGCAAGAGTAATAATAACTATAATCTCCAACTATTCAAATGTAATGTCAATTGACGACTCCAGATGCCTTGATCTATCCCTTATCCTTCTCTTCACCTTTTCCTCTATCACTCCTCTTTGTTCTCGCTCCAACTCTCTGTAACCTCTTGCGTGCTAGTGGCTTCCCGCCTTGCTTGGGGTGAAACGTTAAAAAAAAAAAAAGACTGCTGTTATGGGGCTCCTTATTGAAAGCTCTGCATAAATGGCGCGCTAGTCGTTGCTTTTTGGCAGACGTCTGGTATATTTTCTTAGTTTAAACAAGTTAAACGCCAAGTAACGACTGAACTTACGCAGACTGGCGCTTTTAGGAATAAAAACAAAATGTCAATAACAATTCTAAAGAGAGAAGAAGGATGAGAAAAGGAAAAGATGAATGGAGAGAGAGAGAGGGAGGAGGGAGAGAAAGGAGAGATAGAAAATGACTGAGCAATGAAAGAGAGAAAAGAGCAGAGAAAAGAGATACAGGAGGGGGGACGAAAAGCAAAAGAGAGGGGGGGGGGAAAAAAAGGAAGAAAAAAGAATGAAAAGAGAGAAAAAAAAGAAGAAAAGAGGAAAAAGGGTAAATGTTGGAAATGTGGGGGGTGCTGAAAAAAAGAAAATGAGGAGAAAGAAGTTAGCGTCGTGAGGGGAGGAAAGAGGAAGGAAAAAGAAGACAAAGAAGAGAGATAGAAGAAGAAAAAAAGGATAAAGGAGATAAAGTAGGGAAATGCGTAGAAGAGAGAGAGAGAGAGAGAGAGAGAGAGAGAGAGAGAGAGAGAGAGCATTAGACTGAAAAAGAGCGAAACAAGAAGAGTGGCGAAAAAGAGAAGAATAAAAATGAAAAGAAGGAAGAATATTTAAAATTGAAACCACACAAAGAGCAAGAAAGAATGAATGAGTCAGAGAGAGAGAGAGAGAGAGAGAGAGAGAGAGAGAGAGAGAGAGAGAGAATTTAACGAATCTGATTGAAACGGAAGAAACTGATGCAGTGAAAACGTCAACCGGATATTGGTCATTTATCATGACATCGGAAGACCGGAAATGAAACGGCTTCCAAGGAATGTTGGGACAAAACAGAACATCGCGTTACTGACCATTTTTATTTTTACTGAATAGTTCAAGACAAAATAACTTGTTCATTTCTTTGAATTTCATATCTATCTATCTATCTATCTATCTATCCTAGTTAATTTTCTATCTATACCAGTTCATTATCTATCTATCTATCTATCTATCTATAGATAGATAGATATATCTATAGATATAGTTATATTATACATATATATTATCTATAAAATATATATATATAATAAAATATATATAATATATAAGATATATGCATTATATATATATATAATATATATATTATATCTCTATCTATAAAAGGCAGATGTGTGTGTGTAACGAATGCATGGCCGCAATTTTCAACGGATTTGCACAAAGATTTATATGCACATGATCCAAGTTAGCCGGAAGGCCAAGAACGACTTTGCATTTCCCAACTCCCATCGATAGTGGAAATAATCGATTTTTCATGCTTCTACGGCAGTTTTCATGTAGTTTGCGGCCATTTTTTACTAGCTCAAATGAGAGCCTATAGCTGGCTGCCACAAATCGGCAGGAAGATTCTATTGGCCAGCGTGAGAGTCAACAGCTGACTGACACGCAAAAAAAAAAAAAAGATAGCTGCATTCGTCACAGGTGGGAAAAATTTAAATTTGCATGGCACTTTACTCCAATTGGCTCATTCGCTTGCTTAAACTCAACGTTGATTCTGATTCCGCAGAACTGGGTTGGGTGCGAAAAGTATTGTTGTTAACATTCTTTTTCATTCGGTTTTTCCAGTTCGTCTCTCTCTCTCTTCTCTCTCTGTATATATATATATATATATATATATATATATATATATATATATATAATTAGACTCATTTTGTGACGGTAGTATCGATGCTACAATCACAGAATGTGTCTGCCCAACTGTAAATACAAAAGGCAATACTGCGCTTTCTAACTATTATTGGAGCAGCATTGACAGCGGAAAAGTGACGCCTACCATTACATGGAAAACACTGACCAAAGAAAGACCATATAACTGAGCCGGTAAAGGGCAACCCAAAACCGCCGACTCAACACAACCTACTCATCACCACCGACTCAACACCGCCGACTGTACGCCGGGACAACTCAGCACCAGCAAAGCATAAAGTTTTTTTATAACCGATTAAAAGTAATTTATTAAGGATTAACAAATTAATTAGTGAATATTTTTCTTTAAAAGGCATTATGTAAAATATGAACGAGTTTTTTGTTTTTAATTATTTTTAATAAAGTAAATCTTAAAGAAATTTGTTTTTAATAAAGTAAATTGACATATAAAAAAATAAGAATTTCAATTTACTTTATTAAAGAATAAATTAAATTATGATTTAATTTATTAAAATAATTAAAAACAAAAAATGCTTTATTTTATTTTGCATTTTTCCATTTAACTTATTAAAAAATAAATTGAAAAAATAATTAAAAACAAGTGTGTTTTATTAAATTATTTTTTTCATCCTACGTTTGCAAGAATTATAATTACAAGGCCACACGCTTCAAAAAGTCGGAATTTGTCTCTAGAAAGAAATATTTATGCGTGGCCAGTTGTATGTTGTGTGTTCAAGAGTAAGAAATTCTAAGAATTTATTCTTTGCTATTAAAAAGGAAAAAAAAAAAAGAAGAAATTTTCTTAAAAAAATTACCATGAAGTCCTATAAAATTAAATTAAATTAAAGAAATTATTAAACCGTTAAGTAGGTGATATGTCAAGGAAAAGAAAATATTGGTTCGAAGTAGCCAACTGGTTGTTGACTACTGTAACCGGGTAGGACAATCTAGCAGGTAACCGTAATGGACTGGTTCTCGTCGTAGTGGTAGGCAATAGGCGTAGGCAATAGGCGAAGACAGTAGGCCTCGTCCCTGTTCACATCAGTCTGTATTTATGGCTGACACCAGCCAATCACATTACTGTGAGGGGGAACCCAGGTGTATGCATATTCATTACATCAAAAAATTATATTGAGTTCCCTTTTGTGGATCAGTTTTAATATTTTATATTAATATGAGCTACTTGGATTACTTACCCACGAATTTTTTTACCTATATATATATATATATATATATATATATATATATATATATATATATATATAAATATATATATATATAAATATGTGTTTGTGTGTGTGAAAACCTGAATTTGAATCTAATTTGACTTCAGTAAATGGATTTATAGTTTGGTCAATGACGTGGCCAGAGTCAGTAGTACATATGCTAATTTTATATCTCATGTATAAGACAAACACCTAAAATTTAGCCTCAAAATTAGGTCTTCAAAAATCGCATCATACGCGAGTATATACGGTATAAATGGCAAAGAAATGGGGGTTCTATTTAATACTAAAGAACAATACAAAACTGATCCCTCACTTTCTATAATCCTTTCATTTGATTATCTATAAGGACATTTTGGTTTGGTTTGATCTGGCTTGTTTTGTTTTACGGCATAACAACCTCAATGGATTATTTAATGCCGACAAGATTTTTACTGCTGGCAATAATTTTTTTCCAAAAATGTATTGCTGGTAATATTTTTTTCTCAAAATTATATTGCTGGTATTAAAATGTATTTTTTATACTATGATAGTGTTTGGAAAACTTTTAGGCGGTTAACTATTTGCCCATAGCTGGGACCCTAACAGGTGTTACCACCCCGTGTCAGGGTAGACCTGGGAACAGCAGCAATTAAGAAGTGGTTCCAGGCTCCTCAAAACCTCCTGATCAGAAGCCTTGCTGTTGGACGTAGTTTATCGTCATACCCAGGACGCGGATGTAGTTTATCGTCTTAACCAGGACGAAGATACAGTTTATTGTCATAGACAGGACGCGGATGTAGTTTATCGTCATACCTAGGACGCTGATGTAGTTTATCGTGATACCCAGGACACGGATGTAGTTTATCGTCTTACCCAGGAGGCGGATGTAGTTTATCGTCTTACCCAGGACGCGGATGTAGTTTATCATCTTACCCACAACGAGGATGTAGTTTATCGTCTTACACAGAACGAAATACAAAGCGAAATGTTTTTTTCATTACGAATTACTGGTGGGAATTACTCATTTAGAAGAAAAACAATCTCATCAAGGGTGTGGAAGACGAGCGGTTAATAAGAAGAGTATAATGAGAAAAGAAGGCTTGGAAAATTGAACACACATATGACAACATTGAAGTAAAGATGGACAGAAGGAAACAGCGAGTAATCTATTTGACAAGCTTGCGTGAAAGGATGGGAGAAAAGGGAGTGGGAGGGGGGTTAAAAATCAAACATTGCTAAAAGCAACAAAGGTCAGGACGTTGTGGAGAATCATGTTCACCAACGCTCTGAAAGGACATGGAACGTGAAAGAAAAAGATATATCGCTAGTTATTAAAATCCGTAGTATCTATCTATCTCAAGTTGTTTTCTTTCTTTCTATCTATCTATCTATCTATCTATCTATCTATCTATCTATCTATCTATCTATCTATCTAATTCTGTTCTCTATCTATCTATCTATCTATCTATCTATCTATCTATCTCAAGTTGTTGTCTATCTATCTATCTATCTATCTATCTATCTATCTATCTATCTCAAGTTGTTGTTCTATCTATCTATATATCTATCTATCTATCTCAGTTAATATATCTGTCTTTCCATATCTATTTATTTATCTATGTATCTCAGTTTGTTCATATATATATATATATATATATATATATATATATATATATATATATATATATATATATATACATATATATATAGATAGATAGATATCTTCTCATACATTCTCGCAGATCGAACGATACTTTTGACTTCTTGAACTTTATTCAATACGAACCAATCAATAAACCTGATGATCACCCACCCACCCATTACCAGTTGATTCAATCAATATTGATTACGGATTCCCCACCCCATCTCCATTCGTTTCCCGTCAATCAACCTGATCGACAAGACTAAATGTGTTTCATGTAATTAACTAACGAATATTGATCTGGCGAATCGAATTTACAACAGAAATTTATTGGAAAGTGGCCTCGGCGTGTGTGAAGGCATCGAGAAGTGGGTCGGGAGGAGAGGCTGAAAAACAAGAAAACCTTCGCCAATCTCACTTGGCCGGTGACCTTAATGAATTGGGCCGGCATGTCAAGTTAAATGAAATATTCCATTAATTTGCTGCTCCTTATGTTCACCAGTCTTTTAGTTTGCCTTTAGGTTTGCCCACCTTCTATCTATCTATCTATCTATCTATCTATCTATCTATCTATCTATCTATCTATCTATCTATCAGTCTCTTCCTTCCTTCCTATCTATCTATCTATCTATCTATCTATCTATCTATCTATCTATCTATCTGTCTCTTCCTTCCTATCTATATATCTATCTATCTGTTCATTATATATCCACCTATCTACCCGCCAAATTATATTAACTATAAACGCACGTCTAAAACATTACATCACCAAATTCTTTTGAAGTTATGTTTATCTGAAACAAATGGTATCTACATAAAACGAAAACTCATCAAATATAATGTCTACTACTACTACTACTACTACTACTACTAATACTAATAATACACACACAAGGTTGAAATATAAGAATATCTTTTCTTTTTCTTCATATAACAGTCTCTCATAACGCTTTAATAAAAGTTAACTATTGCTAAAATGTCTCCTAATTATTTTTATTCTATCTATCTATCTATCTATCTATCTATCTATCTCTGTTCATATATATCTCATTCCGTTTTTCTCTCTTTGTCTTTCTTTTCTATCTCTATCTATATATATATATATATATATATATATATATATATATATATATATATATATATATATATATATATATATATATCGGCTTGATTGAGGAATCCAAGAGCCGAGTTCGAATTCCAGTCGAATCATTACATTCACTTACGTGCTAATACCCTTGGGAAAGGTATATATCCTCTTCATCTCCCTCCAGCTATGGGTAAAATAGCAGAACAGACTGGGTTATATAGCCTTGGATGGCAACTGTGGAGGGTCGTTTGGGAACCTTGTGGCATGCATTCGGTGCACCAGGTTTCTGTATTCGTCCCTCCAAAAAGTGTGGAAGGTCCTGCACGAGGCCTTCACCACTATAATCAAATCTCATGTGCCGGTGTCGGGATGTCGGTTTCCTGGGGACTTATCGGCCTGACCCTCATACGTCGAACGCGACAGGAGTCGATATATATATATATATATATATATATATATATATATATATATATATATGCAGACCTTTTTGTTATAATCTGGATTTGTTTTTATATATATATATATATATATATATATATATATATATATATATATATATTATATTTTATTCTTTATATAATTAAAGAGAGGAACCGCAAAGGTTTTTTATTATAATGTGAATTTGTTTTAATATATATATATATGAGAATAATATATATATATATATATATATATATATATATATATATAGGTAAAAATGAGAACAAATGAAGTATAATTCCACTGTACGTAACATTTAATTTAAAAGAGGGCTTAATACAGAGTAGAGCTAATTATTATTTATTTTAGGAGATTAAAAAAAATATATGTTAAAAAAAGCGGAATACTTTAAAAAAATAGGTTTGTGAGCAATTAAGCGAATTTGACCTTCGCTAAATTCAAACTCACCGTAATTTTTTTTTGTTATAGGACATTACACGAAGTCGTTTGCAAATAAATCTTAGGCAATTTCCTTATGGACAGATAGAAGATAGAATTTTTTCGTAAGATGTATCGAAGTCTGACGTTCAACTTTCCAAATAAGTTAAAGCTAAAAGGGAGGTAATTTAACCTAATGCTAACCAGTTATATGATCGTTCAGTTGTTTACATAAAATTTTGTAGTTGATAAATAAAAGGCACCTTTAAGAAAGTGATAAATAAACGTTTTAAAAACTATATATATATATATATATATACACTCTCGGCGAATTTGGCGTATGGAGGTCAAGCAGATCAGTTCCTAGGGAACCGGTAGCAGCACATGAGATTTGATGATAGTGGTGAAGGTTTCGTGCAGGGTCACCCACATTTTTTGAAGAACCGAATACAGAAACCTGGTGCACTACGTGCCACAAGGCCCCCAAACGACCCTCAGCAGGTTTTGAATTCAGAGTTGTCCTTCTCTTAGACCAGTTGCCATCCAAGGCTATAGAACCCAGTCTGTCCTGCTATTTACCCATAGCTGGAGGAAGAAAAAGAGGATTCACATCTTTCCCAAGGGTATTAGCACATAAGTGAATGCAATGGATTCGACTGGAATTCGAACTCGGCTCTCCGATTCCTCAATCCAAGCCGCTATCAATTACACCACCGTGCCTCAATACGCGTTCCACAGATGAGGTGTAAGTTCCACTCGAGAAGCTTCTACCGACGAACCGTTGCTTTGCGGAACCAACTCCCAAGAGGATGTTTTCCCGATCACTACAAAATCTTAACCTGTTCAAGTCTAGGGTTTCCCGCTATCTTTCCCACATATACGTATAAATCGTACATTTTTCTCAGTAAGACTATAACTTGAGTGGCTCCCCAAGCCTTGTACAGGATCAATTTCTCTGTAAACACACACACACACACACACAAACACACACACACACACACACACACACCTGCACCCCCACAGATATATATATATATATATATATATATATATATATATATATATATATATATATATTAATTGGACTTAATCCATTTCATTATATGTTGTCATATCCAACTTAAACAATTTCATATATATATATATATATATATATATATATATATATATATATATATATATATATATATATATATATACATTTCATTAACTACGACAGACAAGGTGTATTTTTTTTTTATACAATTTCTCATGTGATCTAATAACTTTTTACTTTTCGGAGATAAATTATATAAAAATTGTACAATTGTTCTTTTCATCCGAGCGCTTTCGGCTATACATTTAGCCATTTTCAAGATTGAAATATATTAATAGTGAACAAGAAATAGATTGTTGTATGTATGTATTTATATTATGATTTCGTTTTCAAAACACATTCAAGCGATTGTGTCCATGTTCATAGTTGATATTATTGTGTACTGTTTTTTTTGTTTTTATTAATAAGGCTTCCATTATTTTTAGTCTTTCTTATATATTTATATATATATATATATATATATATATATATATATATATATATATATATATAAAGCATTGTTTAATCTAAAATCTATAAATAAATAAAATAAATAAAGACATGAATAGGAAAAGATAGATAGATAGATAGATAGATAGATAGATAGATAGATAGAACAGATAGATAAATATGAATGCGTGAGAAGATAGATAGATAGATAGATAGATAGATAGATAGATAGATAGATAGATATGTACACACACGCACACACATACACACTCATACACACGTATGAACAGAGAAGATAAATATGAACAGATAGATAGATAGATAGATAGATAGATAGATAGATAGATAGATAGATAGATAGATAGATAGATGCTGAACCGACAGAGATAGATAGATAGATAGATAGATGCTGAACCGACAGCGATAGATAGATAGATAGATAGATAGATAGATAGATAGATAGATAGATAGACAAAAAGATTTTTATGCAGACATTCAATTCCGAGGTCGATTTTATATTTGAAATTTATTGACATTTTGCTCATCCACATTTTGTTGCTTCTTTATTTTTTTTCCTTAATTGATTAAAAAAAATAAATCATAAATATCCGACATGAAAATCTTCCGCTCTTTTTTTTTATTTTTTTATTTTTCTTGCCATGTTTGTTTTTCATTCATTTTCTCGATATTATTGTTGACGCGGGAGGAAAAAATTCAAGTCAAAGAATGGAGCGCCTCTGAATGGAATTCAGTAAAACTAGTTTTGTATTGATAAAGAAAAAGAAGTGATCTTAGAAAAAAAAATAATGTATGACATGAATAAAAAGATGTCTGCAAAATGCCACACAGCAACGCGCCCTCTACCGTCAGCTGTCATCTGTAAGAAAGGCGGCCAGTAAACAATTGTTGATTTACGTGCTTTTATTTTGTCATTTTGTTCAGCTTCTTTTCACTTATTGCTCCCGACGCGCAGTAGCGACAATTTTATCTCATATTTTTGCATAATTTTCTCTTTATTTCACTCTGCAACTTTTTCCCCTTTTTTATCTATCTATCTATCTATCTATCTATCTATCTATCTATCTATCTATTGTAAATGTGCATTTTATTTTATTGGTGAGTCTGAAAAAATATTGCAACTATTTTGACAGTCAGCTAAAAAATAAATTATGTTATCATCCGATGTTTCTCTTCTTTCACACCTTCCAACTGGCCTTCTCAATATTCTTTCTTTCTTTCTTTCTCTCTTTCTTTCTTTCTTTCTTTCTTTCTTTCTATTCGCACCCTTTCTTTCTTTCTTTCTTTCTTTCTTTCTTTCTTTCTATTCGCACCTTTCTTTCTTTCTTTCTTTCTTTCTTTCTTTCTTTTCGCACCTTTCTTTCTTTCTTTTTTCTTTCTTTCTTTCTTTCTTTTCTTTCTTTCTTTCTTTCTTTCTATTCTTTCTTTCTTTCTTTCTTTCTTTCTTTCTTTCTTTCTTTCTTTCTTTCTTTCTTTCTTTCTTTTTCTTTCTTTCTTTCTTTTCTTTTTTTCTTTTCTATTCGCATCCTTTCTTTTTTTCTTTCTTTCTTTCTTTTTCTTTCTTTCTTTCTTTCTTTTCTTTCTTTCTCCACGCTCCTTAAGACGTATGAATAATTTCTTTCTTTCCTTTCTTCCTTTTTTCTTTCTTTTCTTTCTTTCTTTCTTTCTTTCTTTCTTTCTTTCTTTCTTTCTATTCGCACCCTTTCTTTCTTTCTTTTCGCACCCTTTCTTTCTTTCTATTCGCACCCTTTCTTTCTTTCTTTTTTCTTTCTTTTCTTTCTTTCTTTCTTTCTTTCTTTTTCTTTTTTCTTTCTTTCTTTTTCTATTTCTTTTCCCTTTCTTTTTTTTTTTCTTTCTATTCGCACCCTTTCTTTCTTTCTTTCTTTTCGCACCCTTTCTTTCTTTCTTTCTTTCTTTCTTTCTTTCTTTCTTTCTTCGTTTTATCTTTTTTTCTGTTTTTTCTATGCTGGAGAATTTATGCTCATTATGAAGTAAGACAGTCCAAGATGGCACCTACAGATAAGAGATGTCAAAATAAAGCAAACACAGAAACTTAACTCTCTGTGAATTATTATAAAAGACGAGGAACAATCAGAAATGGATTTGTCATTGTGAAAGCTGTCTTCCAAAATCAAAGAAATGGCAATATTTCATTGGAATTAAAGAGTGATACATTGATTCATATGTTTGTTTAACGGCATATCAATTCCTCATGGGTCATTTAATACAGAAATTTAATTTTCTTGTGTGCTTGGAAGTAATAAAAATACAATTTATTTCTAGATATTATTATTATTATTACCACATATAATTTTTATTTATTATTATTCCTAGATATTCCTATTATTATTTCTAGATATTATTATTATTACCACATATTATTTTTAGATATTATTATTATTTCACAGTTGAATACATGGTAGATGATACTCAGCTTTTGTTCATATACATGTTTGTGTGGACATAATTATTAGACGAGGTGATAAATGTGTTTTATATTGTAGTTTTGTTGAAGTTACATTTTTGGAATACAGTTTAATCTCTTTAAGAAATTGTTGGATATTATATGGATTATATGGATATCATATAGATTAATGTCATGAAAACGTTCTTTCATGTTGGTTGATTGATTTTGTTTAGTGGCATATCAACCACTATGGATTATTTAATGCCGGACTTTAAATGTTTTGGACACAATTTTATGGCTTCAATGACAGATAAACTGAATTGTTAGTCAGTTTGATATAAAAATATATTGCTGGTATGATCAATCAGAAAAAAAAAACCGTTACAAATTTCTTTCCTCGACTGCGTACGTTTTGTTCTTATCCGTAATGAAAAGAATGGCTGGTTGCAGCTTGAGAAACGCCTTTAATTTTCATTCAGTTAAGAAAGAAAGAAAGAAAGAAAGAAAGAAAGAAAGAAAGAAAGGGGCGAATAATTAGAAAGAAAGAAAGAAAGGCTGCGAATAGAAAGAAAGAAAGAAAGAAAGAAAGAAAAAAGAAAGAAAGGTGCGAAAAGAAAGAAAGAAAGAAAGAAAGAAAGAAAGAAAGAATGTATGTATATAAGTTAGTTTAATCTAAATAGTGTATTGATTGAGTTGATTTGATTTGTTTGCTTAGCGGCATATCAACTCCTCATGGGTCATTTAATGCAGAAATTTAATTTTCTTGGGGGCTTTGTAGTAATACAAATATGATACATGTTATTCTACTTTCACAATTGAATACATGGTAGATAATATTCAGCTTTTATATATATACATGTTTGTGTGGACATAATTATTAGAGGCGGTGATATGTGTGTTTTATGTTGTAGTTACATTTTTGGAATACAGTTTGATCTCTTTAAGAAATTGTAGGATATTATCTGGATTAATGTCATGGAGAGGTCTTTCCTGTTGATTGATGAATCGTTGGTATTTTTAATATAAAAATGAGTTTTTATACTTTCAGTGATTTATTTCCAGGGTCACTAGTCGCCCATAGCTGGGACCCTAACAGGTGCTACCACTCCGCATCAGAGTGGAACTAGGAACAACAGTAATTAAGATGTGGTTCCACGTTCCTCAAAACCTGCAATCTCCCGATCAGAGGCCTTGGCGCCGGCTGTAGTTTATGGTCAAACCCAAGACTATATAGACAAAGAGAATAGTAAGTGTCAAATTATTGACTTTGTTCTTACATAAGATACAAAAGTGGACTCTAAAGACACTGAATAGATAGAAAAATACCCCCCCCCTAAAAACTTTCATCTCACGATCAGAATTCTTGGTAATGGATACAGTGTATGGTCAAACCCGTGGCTATATAAACAAGGAAAATAGCCAGTGTCAAATTATTGATTTTGCTGTTCCATATTATACTAGAGTGTGCTCCAAAGAAACGGAAAAGATCAGAGGTCTTGGTACCGGATGAAGTTTATGGTCATACCTAGGACTGAACAAAGACTCGTCAGCCGTTAAAGAATATCAGTTCCTCCTTGCTGTTGAATGTAGTTTATCGTCTTACCCAGGGCACGGATGTAGTTTATCGTCATACCCAGGACGGGTCATTTTGGTAGAATCGCTTCAGTAATCAATGAACAAATTAAGTAAGAATATGATGAACCAAAATTCTTTGTTTTGCTATTAGTTTTATTACGATAAATATTTCTGATGACGTGAAATCCTTTCTGTTATATTCGACTCTTCTTTATTTGTTGATTTGTTTTTTGTTGATTATCTTTGCTATATTTTTCCGATCATTCGCAAGAAGAAAAAAAAAAGGATAAAAAAGAAAGCAAAAATATATTGTAGATAAAACAGGAAATTACGTCAAACTGATAGTCGATTTGGAATTCGAATCGCTTGTATTTTCTTTATTCGCTATCGTCTGCTTAACGATTTTGACATGTCTGCTTCGCGCCATTTATGTTTCCAAAGTTACCACGGCAGCAAAATGGCGCTCGGCGAGAACAAGTGACAGTGACGGAATGAACGAAAGAACGAAATGCACTCGACATTCACTGCAAGTTACACTTTGACTGAATAGTTTTTCGTACTTAGTTTTATTTTTTTTTTTACTTTTGAGTCGTACAGGGAAAAAAATGAACGAGATTTACATGTAATCTATTGATGTCGTCTGCTTTTTGTTGTTCAGCTGCTTACGAGAGACACAAACAAGCAAAGGGACAATGTTTTTGAATAACCAATAATAATAATAATAATAATAATAATATCTAGAAATAATAATATATAGTAATAATAATATTAATATCTAGGAATAATAATAATATCGAGGTATAATAATAATAATAATATCTAAAAATAATATGTGGTAATAATAATAATATCTAGAAATAATAATATATAGTAATAATAATAATATTTAGAAATAACAATATCTACAAATAATAATAATAATGATAACTAGAAATAATAATAATAATAATAATAATAATAATAATAATAATCTCGGAATAGTTGGAAAAAGATTCCAGTAGACTAACTGAAGAGATTCCTGGAAGTTCATACCATAAAGAAATACAAAAAATTGTTCTCACGAGTACAGCCCACACCTTACGAAGGGCTTTATCTATGTAATTTTCTTTTTTGTATGTGTCAGAGGAAAATGTCATGATGCTATTTCTAACCTCAGGTCTTTGGGCGGATCCCGGAACGAAATGTGTACACACCAGAAATCAAAGGAAATATTAATAATAATAATAATAATAATAATAATAATAATAATATCTAGAAAGTTGAACTCATGCTGGCAAAAGGAGAAATTGCACAAAACCACTGACAATGAAACTGACGAACTATATTTACATATTTTAGCTTCGTGTGATATAAACTTAACAAGTGTGAAGCAATATGAATTTTGGGGGTCGACTATAGAGGCTGATGTCTCTAAATCTAGGCTAATAATAATAATAATAATAATAATAATAATAATAAGGAACTATCAAAAGATGAATATGCCCATAAACATAACAAGGTAGCGATATATGCGCACTGGAAGATATGCAAGAAGCACAAAATCGAAACCACTGAGTGATGTAACTATCCTCTGGGACATACCAATTAAAAAATGACAGGGAAATAAAAGCCAACAGACCTGATATTAGCATAAAAGACAATAAATTCAAGAAGTGTATGCTTATTGGTATAGCAGTACCATCTGAGAGAAACACCTCCATAAAAATTATCGAGAAATTATCCAAATACAAGGATCAGGAGATCGAGATTAACAGGATGTTGGGAACGAAGACTGGGAAAAGGAATGGTCAAGTGTCCCAGGTAACATCAAGATTCAAGTTGCCCAGGAGATCGCTCTACTAGGAACATCCCATAGGCTAAGAAAAGGGCTAGCTATTAAATGACGATTCTCCTATCAGGCCTAAGGACCATAGTTTGAGCCCGGCTCTACAGGATACAAAGCAGGAATCATAACATACAATAATAATAATAATAATAATGATAATAATAAGATATGAGAAAATAAAAAAATGGAAATTCTCAAGAAATTAGAAGGTCTCTATCTCTTTTGTCTCTATCACTTGGCATCAGTTCATAAAACCTCTGAACAAACTTTATCAATGCTAAGTAATAAACCCAATGTAATTGCAGAATGAATCACTGATGGTATTATATATCACCTACTAAAAACGGATGAAACAGATGATCCAACAAATAATAGGCCAATAACATGCCTGCTCACCACATATAAATTGACAACATCGAAGTGTACTTGATCTTTTCTCGATGAAAACAACATTCTTCCCCTTGAACAGAAGAGATGTCGAAGAGGTTCTTATGGTTGCAAAGATCAACTACTAATAAATATAATGATTCTGGAAAATTAAAGGGAAAAGGTAGAAATCACAGCAAAGTTTAGAGAGATTGATTACCGTAAAGCCTTTGATAATGTGCCACACTCTTAAGGCTTTGAAAATGTACAAGGTCTTCTCGATGATAGTAAATGTCCTTAAATATAACATGGAACTGTGGAAAATCAGATTAAACCTATACCACGACAAAGGTACTGCCACTTCCAATTGTTTGAATATCCGACAAGGAAACTTTGAGAGAAACTCCGTCTTTAATCATCGCATGAACTACAAATGGATACAAAATAAGACAGTTTTTAATTACTTATTCTACATAGATGATATGAAACTCTTTACCAAAGACAACAATGAGTTGAAAGGTTTCCTCATTACTGTAAAATGTTACAGTGACGACGTTGGTATGGATTTCGGATTAGATAAATCTGCAAAAGTAACATTCAAGAAAGGGAGAATTATGGAAACATACTCAATAGATTTAGATTTGGTCACAAAGATTAGGGAACTGGAACAAGAAGAAACCTAGACGGTAGCCTAAAAGGTAGCCTAAAAGGTAGCCTAAAAGGTAGCCTAAAAGGTAGCCTAGAAGGTAGCCTAAAAGGTATCTAGGAATTAGCGAAGGGGATGGAATACAGCAGGCTCGAATTAATACTGCAGGCGTGTGTGTCTGGTATTGAATACGGAGCTGAATTCTAAATAATAATAATAATAATAATAATGTTATATGTATCCATAACCCCGCTTTCGCACGAACTAAACAGTAATAAATTTAGATACAAAATAAACAAGAAAGGGTTTAATCACCTATTCTACATGGGTGATATCAAACTCTTTGCCAAAGACGACAATGTGTTGAAGGGTTTCCTCAATACTGTAAAATGTTACAGTGATGACATTGGTATGGATTTCGGATTAGATTAATGAGCAAAAGTAACATTCAAGAAAGGGAGAATTACAGATACACATTCAATAGATTTAGATTTTGTCACAAAGATTAAGGAACTGAAAAAATGTGAAGCCTATAGACACATAGAAATTAGAGAAGGAGATGGAATACAACATACTCGAATGAAGGAGAAATAAAGAAAAGGATGCTACAGGCGTGTGTGTCTGGTACTGAATACCGAGGTGAATTCAAAATAATAATAATAATAATGTTATATGTATCCTTAACCCCACTTTCGCACGAACTAAACAGTAATAAATATGGATACATAATAAACAAGAAAGGGTTTAATCACCTATTCTACATGGATGATATGAAACTCTTTGCCAAAGACGACAATGTGTTGAAGGGTCACTTAAATACTGTAAAATGTTACAGTGACGAACAGGTTTGGATTTCGGAATAGATAAATGTGTAAAAGTAACATTCTAGAAAGGGAGATTTACAGAAACACACTCAATAGATTTAGATTTCTTAGCAAAGATTAGGGAACTGGAACAAGAAGAAGGTTTTAGGTACCTAGGAATTGGCGAAGGAGATGGAATACGGTATAATCGAATGAAGGCGAAAGAAAAGAATACTAAAGACGTCTGCGTCTTGTGTTAAATACCAAAATAGTAATAATAATAATAATAATAATAAGGTTCACAAACTGTTTGCCAAAGACGACAATGTGTTGAAGGGTCTCCTCAGTACTGTAAATTGTTTCAGTGTTGACGTAGGTATGGATTTCGGATTAGATAAATGTGCAAAATTAACATTCAAGAAAGGCAGAATTACAGAAACACACTCAATCGATTTAGATTTTGTCGCAAAGATTAGGGAATACGAACAAGAAGAAGCTTTTAGGTACCTAGGATTTAGCGAAGAAGATGGAATACAGCATGCTCGAATGGAGAAAGGAGAAAGGAAAGAATACTAAAGGCGTGTGTGTCTTGTGTTAAATGCCAACATAATAATAATAATAATAATAATAATAATAATGTTCTCAAACTGTTTGCCAAAGACGACAATGTGTTGAAGGGTTTCCTAAATACTGTAAAATGTTTCAGTGATGACATAGGTATGGGTTTCGGATTAGATAAATTTTCAAAAGTAACATTCAAGAATTGCAGGAACATACTTAATAGATTTAGATTTCGTCGCAAAGATTAGGGAACTAGAACGAGAAATACCTGGGAGGTAGCGAAGAGAATCCGCTGACCTGTAGTGGAATAAATACATTGAATCAATAGCTTCATCTACCGCAAGGAAAGTTGGTTCTCTGTGTCAGATAGTCCGTCCTTCAACTCTCTAAATACACCATCTGTCCTTGCATGGAATATTGTTGTTATATATGGTCTGGTGCTCCCACTGTAAGTCTTCAGGTTCTCGACAAAATCCAGAGACAAATACGCAATGTAATAGGTCCTGATCTGGCATCTAGTCTACAGTCGCTTTCTCACAGACGTGCTGTGGCTTCCCTCTGTCTCTTCTCCAAGTATTTCCATGGCAACTGTTCGGACGAGATACTTTCGCTGGTTCCCAGACTGCATGAATTTAAGCGAGCTACGAGGATGGCATCTCGGTACCACCATTTCATTGTCAAAACGGTTAAATGTAACAGCTAGCAGAATGTGAAGTGTGTGCATATTACCAGATGTGACGTAAATCAAAACGAGGTGACGTGTGTTAGCTACGTAAATTTTGTGAAAGCCACCAGGTATGAGTTGTGAAAGCCACCAGTTGTGAGTTGTATAAGCCATCAGATCTGATGTGAGTGTATGCCACCAGATGTGAGATGTATAAAATTCACCAGATGTTAGCGAGTTAACTTGAGTGGAAGTCACCAGATGCAAAAATCACTAGGTGTGATGTGTGTGGATGCCACCAAATTTGAAATGTGTGCATATTACCAGATGAAACGTGTATGCCACCAGATGCGGCGTGTATGAAAGCCACTAGATGTGTTGTTTATGAAAGTCACCAGATGTGACGTCTGTGAAAGTCAGCAGATATGATGTTGTGAAGATACACTTAGTACAAAATCTTAATGAAATAAGGATTTGTAATTAATTTCTATTTTTCCACTTTACTTCTTGGTGATTTTTCTTGTTTCTTTTTTTTTGTCTGTCATTCCCTCCCTCCTTTCTTTCCCCATCCTTCCTTTTTCTTTGTTTCTTTCTTTCTATTTTTTCATTTTGCTCTACCTTCTTTTCTTTTTATTAACTTCTTCCTTTTTCTTTTGCTTCTATCAATTTTTCCTTCGTTAATAACGACATTCTTTCGTTCTTATCTTTTTCCTTTCGTTTTTTCTCGCTTTCTATCTTTTTCTAACTTTTCCTTTCTTTCTTCCTTCCTTCCTTTCTTCCTCCGTTGCTTCCTTCCTTCCTTCCTTCCTTCTTAAATTATCTTCCTTTTCTTCTACCTTTTATTTCCTTCCTTCTTACCTTCCTTCCTTATTTCCTTCCTTCTATCTTTCCTTTCTTGGCATCCTCCTTGTATTTCCTTCCTTCCTTCCTTCCTTCCTTCCTTCCTTCCTTCCTTCCTTCCTTCCTTCCTTCTCCTGTCTTTCCTTTCTGGCTTTCCTTCTTATTTTTTAAACTATCTTTCCTTCTTTCTTTCTTTCTTTCTTTCTTTCTTTCTTTCTTTCTTTCTTTCTTTTTTAAACTATCTTCCTTTTCTTCTTTCTTTTCTTTCCAGTCCTTCTTACCTTCCTTACTTCTGTCTTTCGTTTCTTGGCATCCTCCTTGTTTTTTCTTCCCTTTTCTACCTTTTCCTTCCTTCCTTCCTTCCTTCCTTCCTTCCTTCCTTCCTTCCTTGTCATTCTCACCTTCTTTTCTTGTTTCCTTTTTCTTTGTTCATTTCCTTTTTTATTTCGTCCTTTTCTTTCCTTTCATTTTCAATTTTCAATTTTCCTTCCTTCCTTCCTTCCTTCCTTCCTATTCTTGCTCCAATCCTCATTTACTGTTTCTATCTTTACTCACTTTTTCCCCGTGTATAATTTTTACCTTTTCTTTCTTTCTTTCTTTCTTTCTTTCTTTCTTTCTTTCTTTCTTTCTTTTCATTTTCAATTTTCCTTCCTTCCTTCCTTCCTTCCTTCCTTCCTTCCTTCCTTCCTTCCTTCTATCTCGGAATCAATGATCATTTTAACTTCTGGCTAGTCAATATATCTTACATTGTATTACAAGAACCAATATTAACGAAAAAAATCCATCCTCTTTCGTTTCGTTGCCGCCGGATATAAATATATCTTCTTATTACCTCCCTTTGTTCCAATAATGGCCACAGTTTCTCTCAACTCGATATATTATCAACATTTCTTTTTACGCCTAACATTCTATCGAAAGATCTTTTCTTTTTTTGTTGCGTGCTTGAGCGATATCTTTAGAAATAATTCACATATCTCTAACAGAATGACAACTGCAGTTAAAAAAGTACGAACAACTACGTTTTCGAGAAGCCAGCGACACCTAGCGGACAAAACAATAAAACCGTGTTAGGTCATGGTGATCTTCATTCCTTATTAAAACCATATTGCTTTTCTGAATTTGGTAACAAACAGATGATTAAAAAAGAGGTCTTTATTCATGCGCCATGTTCTTTCAAGACAGGGGCGATCTTGATTTTCCACAACTTCCTATCCTTTGTAGCTCTATGTAATATTTGTTCTTTTACTATTTCTCTCACGTCCAGTTAAGCCATCCATTTACACAAGGTCGTTAGAGAGGAAGGTTTCTCTCTAAAACCGAGAGCCTTCAATATTTTCTGTTTCATTTTCATCACGAGCAGATTTCAGCAGTCGATTTTTGATTCTGGATATACGTGCCTTCTCATCCCCAATTCCCACGAACTTCTTCATTGCTCATATACTCTCTCCATGGTATTCTCAGCATCCTTCTGTAGGGATGCGTTTATATTGCTTCAGATTTACTCTTCAGCATACGCGGCCATAAAAGAAAGAAGTTCCTGTTTCTAACGAATTCTCCTATTTATTCAAGTTTACTTTAGATTTTAGGAGACGTCTATCGCGATTTCAATACACCTGTAGATTTCGGTTTCAATCGACCTTGAATAACCTTGAATAAATTTCTTGAATATTCATAACCTTGAAAAATCATTCGACTGCCGCGTAAATACTTATCTCTTATTGGTTCTTTTGTCATTGATTAATTGTCGTTCGATCTTGTGACTTGAAATTTAAAGGTTATTTACAGACAACTTTCGTTCTGCCCTTCTTGTATGTCTAAACATCTCACTGATTTTGGGCGTCAAGTTATCGGACTTTTCAAAGAAGAACATCCGACGAAATGTGTAGAAATTCTTCCTGAATTTTTCATTCACATGCTTTTTTTTTTGCACATCTTTCAGAAGAATTTATATATATATATATATATATATATATATATATATATATATATATATATATATATTACTGGACACCCTGTCTTACTGCAGTTTATAAAATCTAGGTACTACACAGGAAAGTTCATCTGAATATTTAGCATGAAAATATACATAGTTTTCTGTATTTAAGCTATTGACCAATTTTGTTCTAGTTTTAGTAGCAATAATAGTTTATAATTCTGACCTCAAAATAATAATGATAATAATAATAATAATAAGTTCAGAATGGAGTTTCAAATGGGCGCAGAAATACAAGTAACGCACAATACACTGACTGAAGCTGCAAAATACTTAAAAAAGACAGCAAAGACGAATGCAACCGACCAGATACAGAAGCGATGGCAAGATAAACCGCTTCGTGGCCAATACTCTGCCCGTACCAAACAAGCTGACGTAGACAAAACCCGTACCCATCAGTGGCTACGTAGTGCAGGGTTGAAAACTGAAACTGAAGGTTTTATCCCTGCTGCGCAGGATCAAAGCTTGTTAACTAGGAATTATCAAGCACATATACTAAAATATTGTGTCAGCCCAAAATGCAGATTCTGTGATAAATATCCAGAAACGATTGATCATCTTGTATCAGGTTGCACGATATTGGCACCCACTGAATATAAAACCCGACATGACAGATTGGGCCAATATTTGCACTGGAAAATTTGCAACTTCTACGGGAAGAAAACTGGAAGAAACTGGTATGAACACCACCCAGACCCGGTTACGGAGATAGGACCTGTTACAATTTTATGGGACTACACAATACACACTGACAGAACAACCAAAGCCAACCACTCAGACATTGTTATTAAAGATCACAAACAAAAAAAAGTGCCTCCTTATTGATATGGCAGTCCCTGACGACTGCAATGTATCTTTAAAGATATTCAAAAAGCTGTCAAAATACAAGGACCTTGAAATCGAAATTTCAAAAATGTGGCACATGGGAACATCAACAATTCCTGTTGTAGTTGGAGCCCTCCGGACTGGTTGGAAAAGATTGCAGGAGACTAAAATCAAATGAAATTTTATTATTATTATTATTAATAATAATAATAATAATACAAAGAGAAAATAGAATGTTCTGGTTCAGCAGAAAGATGTCTGCTCCCATGAGAATTTAACCTAAAGAAAAGCAGAACATCGACAACTACAATGACTTAAAGTTTGAAATTAAAGTTGGGAAAGACGAAAAAAGAAAGTAATTGTAGTAACAGTGATTATTAGAGCACTGGGATGTTGTACAAGAACCATGGAAAAGGACGTTGCCGACATTAAATTGTGAAATGGGAATAGAGCCGTTACAAAAAAGAAACAAAAAACAACAAAAAAAAAGTGAAAATACGACGAAAAGAAAATTGTTCGGTTTATTTTCTAAAGTCACAATAGGTGAACTGAAAATAACCTTTTTTTATCAGCAAACAATGTCATATACTATGCGATAACGTATTATTGGCGCTATCCAATGGTGGTCTGTCGGTTTTGTCAAAGACATCTATGGAGAGGGAAGAATTCGCAGGTGATTGTAGAGTCCAATGCCGGAACAATAGAAAACTTTCACAATGGGGACAGGGAAACTTAGAGTTTTTCCTCATTGGTGCTAACACGTCGGTTGGCCTGACAGGTTTCTGTTGCTTTGTGCCTCAGGGTATGACATCCTGGTCGATCCTGCGAGCAGTCTTCAAGTTGCTTGGGGGCTATTCCAGCGTGGGTGATGTGAGCCTTAATGCAGTCTTTGAAACATTTCAATGGCCTACCTCGCTTTCTCTTTGCCTTAGAGAGGAAACTACTACTACTACTACTACTAATAATAATAATGAGGATAATAATCATACAATTTAAGATTTAATTAATTAATTTATTTCTTTTCGTAGTATATTTCAATTTAATTAAATATTTAATGAGCACGACTATGTGGTCCGACATAACCATATGACACCAATAGAGCTTGCAGAACATTTCATCACCATCGACTGTAATTTGGATGCACATTATTCAGACAATTGTCCACATCTTTGTCGCCATATTTATTACAACATTTCGGCCGTTGTACGCTCCGGGCTTCTTCAGGTGATTGGAATGCCGAACTGAGCGTCTGCATCGGTAACCGGCGGCTTCTGGTCGTTCCTGTCTCTGCGTCTGTGGGAATCCCGCGGCAAGCAAGAACGTTATCCGAGTAGGCCTGGGTACCCTACTTCTGTAATTTATCCCAAGAATCTTCTTCTCATAACAGGAAGGAGCCGGCTCAATCCGCCCAGGGTGAATGCCGCATCAGTACAGTACAGTAGTAGTAATGCCGAACTGAACCCTTTATTTCGCTCACTGGGGTAGACTGTTCTAGTTCCACGTGCCATGTCTAATGGATGTCAGTTATCTCTTCTTAATTCCCCTCACCAAGTTCTCCACTGCCTTCACACCCTTTCGGTCCTGTCACTGGATCTAACTAACGCCTTTGTCCACAGTAGATAAAGGCGTTAGTTAGATCCAGTGACAGGACCCAAAGTGTGTGAGTTCAATACCCAGTTAAGGCAGTGGAGAGCTTTCAGAGGGAAAACGCGTGAGATTAATCACATATGCGTGTTAGTAGGAAATAGAATCCGAACAAAAGTGAAGTCAGAGTGGAAAACCTTTTTACTGACAACGCATTTCGCCTTCGTTCAGTAGGCGTCTTCAGGACAGTTTCATTCTGTCTGTGGCTTCCCTCTGTCTTTTCTACATATATTTTCATGACAACTGCTGTGTCGAGCTGCTTTCACTCGTACCCCAACTCGATGAATTTAAGCGTGCTACTAGGTTGGCATCTCGGTCACACACTTTCACTGTCAAAACGGTTAAATGTAACTGTTTCTTCTATTCCAACAGCCTCTTCTGTCGCACTTCCCGACGGTGGAACTCCCTTCCTCCTATTTGCTTCCCTGACAGATATAATTTTCAAATATTCAAATGTAATGTCAATCGACATCTTCGGATGCCTTCATCTTGATTCCCGACCCTCTGTATATACTTTCTGCAAACACCTCTCTTTACGCTTGCTCTCACTCTCTGTAACCCCTTGCCTGCTAGTGGCACTCCCGACATACTTGGGATGAAATGCACCCCCCCCCCAACAAAAAAAAATCTAATCAACTAACGGAAAATTTCAAGATGAGCATGGTCACCCCCTATCAGGTTACTCACGTTTCAGTTGATCGCGTTACATTCGTTTTGTGGCGTTGATTAACGTACAGCGAAGATTGTATTTTATTAAAGTAATTTTTATACCTGTATGCAATTTTTAAAGATAAGTTGAAGCTTCTTGCTACGAAACGTTGCTTAGTGGAACCGACTCCCAAGTGGATGCTTCCCCGATCAATATAATGTAAGCCTATTCGTTTCTAGGGTCAACCGTTATCTTCCCCACTTATACTGCGCCTCTTACTCTGTAAACCTCTACCTTGAGTAGCTCTTGGGCCTTGTACAGGATGAACATCATTGTAAAAAAAAAGGAAAAAAGATAAACATACTGTCGGAATATTCTTAAACATTGTTAAACACTGTGTATTTTTTTTATTAAATCGCGCATTTCCCTAAGTATAGTAGTAGTAGTAGTATAGCTGGCCAATCGCATTCGAGGATACCCGTCTATTAGGGCGGCTAGCCAATCCCTATTGCAGACATTTGCTCAGGCACATTTGTGTTTGTTCAACACCCACAAAGCCCACCTGTGGTTTATACTGCATCTATGCTGAGCAGACCTTAGTTACAGTTTCTGGGAGAGAGCGTGTTATCTAGCGCGACCAACGATTTGAACAAGGCCAGAACGTTTAAGCCCTCGGTCACGATGACTTGTGACTTCGTGCTAGCATAGATATTGACGGACCCAATGGGGTCTGTCTACCTAATTTCACTCACAAGGCTTGGGTCAACCTGTGGTATGGTTTTCAGACACTTTCCAAAAGTGCCGCCACGCTAGGATCAGCCTCAGCCAGACTGATAACATCAGGAAGTCTCCTTCCTGACAAATCAACTGTGGTGAGATTTGAACCTGGGTCTCATGGTCAGAATGCGAACGTTCTAATCACTCGGCCAGTAGTAGTAGTAGTAGTAGCAATAATAATAAGAGGAATAGTAGTAGTAGTAGTAGTAGTAATAATAATAAGAGGAATAGTAGTAGTAGTAATAATAATAAGAGGAATAGTAGTAGTAGTAATAAAAATAAGGAAAAGAGTAATAGTAGTAGTAGTAATAATAATAAGAAGAAGCGGAATAATAGTAGTAGTAGTAATAGTAATAATAATAAGAGGAATAGTAGTAGTAGTAGTAGCATTAATAAGAGGAATAGTAGCAGTAGTAGTAGTAATAATAAGAAGAATAGTAGTAGTAGTAATAATAATAAGAGGAATAGTAGTAGTAGTAATAATAATAAGAGGAATAGTAGTAGTAATAGTAATAATAATAAGAGGAATAGTAGTAGTAGTAGTAATAATAATAAGAGGAATAGTAGTAGTAGTAGTAATAATAATAAGAGGAATAGTAGTAGTAGTAGTAATAATAATAAGAGGAATAGTAGTAGTAGTAATAAAAAGAAGGAAAAGAGAAATAGTAGTAGTCGTAATAATAAAAAAATATTTGAAATAAGACGTTTTTCTAGATTTTTCTGTTATTAGTTAAGCGATAAAATTTAATCGGGGCAAAAGAACAATTATAAAATTTAAAAAAAAAAATCTTCATCGGAACAATTATAATTAATATTTGTCAATTTAATTATAATTATTCCAACGAAGATTTTCACAAGACAGGGCACTTTCTATAGACAACACCAAAAATAAAAATAAAACGAGAATTACCGATTCGTGTTCCTCGTACGCGATTCTTACCTGCAAAAGAAAGAAGAAAAAAACAGAATTAAATATAAATACTCGATATGATATTTAATCATTATATAGAAAATAAATTTGGGGAATATATTTTCATCAGGAACTTCCATGACTGAAGTAATTAAATCGATAACACACTAACACACACACACATATATATATATATAATGGTAATATATAATCCCCACGAAAATTATTGGACTGGCAAAACCTGGGCAACAATTTTACGTATAGCAATAGGTAAAATTTGTTTTATTACCTCTCTTCCTCTGTCTGTCTTTCCGTCTCTCTCTCTCTCTCTCTCTCTCTCTCTCTCTCTATATATATATATATATATATATATATATTGATGCATGTTTCATTAAATAATATAGACAAGTTTTGTATTTTATGTAAATTCTTTTCATATTGTCTGGTAAGCTTAACAACATTATCATTAAACGATGAAAGAAAATCACAATATTGATACATATTTTTTAATCCTATCTAAGCTTTCGGCTTACATAAGCCATTATCAAAGATGACAATTACATTACAATATATTAAGCAATACACGAACAAAACAATAATGATTGTCTGTTTTTGTTTACATGGAAGATTTGCAAGCAACAGCAAACACGTGCATACGAGACGCTGGGAGCGAAAATCTCACAGTAGCGCATGACATCACACATGACCACGCGAGAGTGAAAACGAGAAGTATTAAGTATGAGAAGCCGTTGGTATAAACCAATGGCTTCTGTTATCAATTATACGCATTTAATTATATTTGTGGAAATTTTGTAGTTAATTTTTTTCAGGTTAGGTTTCAACTGTTTCATGTATATAGCTTCAAGAATTTTTAGTTTTTGTTTATTGTTTTCATGTTTAAGTATAGTTGTATTTTTAACGAGGATTTTCCGGAATTGTGTATGTGACCAGGCATGTTGTTTTAAATGCCTAAAAATGCTTGAGTTATCATTCAAATGTAGTGTCAAGAGTCGTGAAAGCGTGTTTGTGGTGTGATCAAGATAAATATTATATAATCCGTTGTAGATACAATCTCCCGATGTTGTTGTTTTTTCAAATCGCTAACGGGGGTGGGGAGAAAAATCATTGCGAATAATTGAGTTGGATATACTAGATTTAGTGTAGTATATGATCAAATTGATCTTTTACGCTTTTAACTTAATTTTTTTATTATATATATATATATATATATATATATATATATATATATATATATATATATATATATTATAATAATAATAACACTATTCGTAAAATTATATAATATAATGTATGTCAAAGCGAACAGAATTTTAGACTTAATTTTTTAAAAATGTAATCAGTCGTTATCTCGATTTATAATTATTGTATCGTAAATACTGAAAATTCACTTCTTGAAGATCGACACCAAGTTTTGCGATACTATGCTCTTCATAAGAATCTTATCTCAGTCATGAAAAGCAATGTATCGTAAAACTCTGCGTTGATTTTTTATAAGTATCGTAAATGATGCATATATATATATATATTATGAAATGGACATAGTCCGACAAGTATTTTAAGACGTATTTTATGTTTATACGTTCTTTTTATAAATACAAATATTTAAATAAATGTTCTGTTTATAATAAACAGTATTAACAACATTTACGAGCCTGAATAGAAAATATGTGTCCTCCGTCTGGAATCGAACCTGTATCCTATACGAAACCGTCATATAGCCTGACGTGCCTTTACCGATTTGGCCACGGAGGAGCGTTTCGGTTAGCATTGTAGTTTTAAAAAATCAGTAAAATCAACCTTGTATCTATGTCGATTCTAAGTGTTGACCTCAATATATATATATATATATATATATATATATATATATATATATATATATATATATATATATATATGCAAATATATAGAAAAATAGGAAAGAATACGTTAGGTATATAATCCGAAGTTCTTTAGTATTTTTGCTTTTATTTTTAAAAATCGGTGCTTAATACATAAGTAGAGCTTAGATTATAATTATTTATTTACAAATATGATTCCTTCGCTATATAAGAGTTCTCATGTTTAAAAACTAGAGCCAAAAACTTCAATATAATTATTAATAATTATCTTGTTTTTTGAAACATGGGAACTCTTATGTAACGAAGGAATCATATTTTAAAAAAAATAATTATATACATACATACATATATATATATATATATATATATATATATATATATATATATATATATATATAATTATTAGAAAACAGTTATTAGTTACAGTTGAATTAGACCAGAAGTTGTATTAAAAGTGCTTAATACAATTATAAAGAAAATGTTTTGAAGTGTTTTGACAAGGTTAATTTTCCTACCACTTACAAGACCGAAATTGGTCGATTACCATCGAAAAAATGCCCAGACCAGATGGTCTGCGCAAAACACACAAAACCAACCTTCTAATGCAATGTAACACATCTGGGATTCGAAGTGCTCCCCATGGATTTGTGAAAATTATAGAAACAATATTGGCACTGGTTCTTGGAAAAATTAACTCTTAAAATAATATGACTTGCTGAAACTATAAAAAAATAAATACCGTATATACTCGTGTAATGGACGATGTTTATTTTAAATACAGCTGTACTTTTTTTGACTAGAGTAAATGGATATATAGTTTTGTCAACGGTGTAGCCAGGGACATCGGTATATACGCTAATTTTATATCTCGTGTATGATGCGACCCCCTCCTTAAAATTAGCTTCAAAATTAGGTCTTCAAAAGTCGCATGATACACGAGTATATACTGTACATATGACAAATCAATTTATAAGAATATTTTTTGGAAGTTACTAAAATCCTCTCTACATGATAGAAATTGATAGCATATACAGTGACCAAGAAATGGGGGATGAGTTTAATACTAAAGAACAATACAAAACTGATCCCCTACTTTCTATTATCATTTCATTTGATTACCTCTAAAGTTGTTTTGGAATTTCATCTAAGAGTATATGGCCAAGAAATGAGGGATGTGTTTAATATTAAAGAACAATACAAAACTGATCCCCCATTTTTTACCGTCCCTTCCTTTGATTATCTGTAAGTATTTTAGTTACCGGAGATACTCGCGTATCATGCGAACTTTTGAAGGACTAACTTTGGAGCTAATTTGACTAGAGTAAATGGATATATAGTTTGGTCAATGACGTAATCAATGTCAGTAGTACATACTCTAATTTTTATATGTCATGTATGATGCGACCCTCTTAAAATTAGCTTCAAAATTACATCTTCAAATTTTGCATGATACGCGAATATACACGGAATATATGTATATATCATATACAGGGGCCATGAAATGGGGGTTGAGTTTAGTGGTAAAGAACAATACAAAACTGATCCCTCACTTTTTATCATCCTTTCCTTATTACCTGTAAGAATATTTTGGAATTTCATCTATGAATTTACTATGGTCAAGAAATAGGGGATGAGTTTAATTTCAAAAGAACACTTTATTTGAGGATATTATATAGAAACCATGCCAGAATCGCGGTAATATTCTAAAATATATATATATATATACACACCTAGTGAGCCAGAAAAACCTACCTAGCTATTAAATTCCCAAACTGAAATTCTCAACATATGTAGGCATAAAAATCTTGGTTACTAAATTAGACTTTTTTTTCCATTTATTTGTCATTCCACCTTAATGTTCGCATTTTAATATCCCTCCTTTTTGGTTGAATAAAACTTTACCCCCCCCACACACTCAGGTGGTTTGTGTTGCGTGATTCTTTCTTTGGTCACATGGTATAATTTTAGCTATCGCCTATAAATTTGTGATTCACTTTGCCTCTTTAGCCAAATTTCCCTGACGATCCGTTTAGGTGAAACCTAGGTAGGTTTGTTTGGCTCACTAGGTTTATCTAGGTCTGCTCTACGGTTGTATTGAGCTCTTTTGTTAATTAGTTGTTTACTCGGTTTTTTTCTTTGGGCTTCAAACCTGTATCTGTGCGATTTTTTCGACAGACTTTCATGTTTCTAGTTCTTTCTTTTTTAAAACCTTTTTTCCTTCGAGATTGATTTGATTATTGGCAAATCAAAAAATTCGAGGGTTTTTCGAAACGAGTATAGTTATCTATATTTGTATATATATATATATATATATATATATATATATATATATATATATATATATATATGATTTTACAAGGAAACCATGTCAGAATCGCTGTAATATCCTAAAATAAAGAATATTGCTCTACTTTGTATTGAGCCCTCTTTTAAATTAAATGTTACGAGCGTTGTAATTATACTCTATTCGCTCTCATCTTACCTGGATATATATATATATATATATATATATATATATATATATATATATATATATATATGTTATTCAGAAACATTTTACGGAAGAAAATACTATATAATTCCATCGACAGAAACGCTATATACTTTTATATAAGCAAAACACTATATAATTTTCATAGTCTATGAAATTTTATATATATATATTTTAATTTTTAACTCTTTTTTTTACTTTTTTTCTAATTATTTTTCTTTATTTTTGGGGGCTAATTCTATTTTTGGCAATAATAATTATTCAACGAAATTTTCTTTATTTCACGATTATTAAAAAAAGCCGTTTTTATTTGAAATATAATTTATTTTATTTTATTACGATAAACGGCTTCAATTTCCGGACCTTTTCATAATTAATGTATTAATTATAATAAGACGGATCCACGCAGTTCGACGTTGAACTGTGTCGGCATAGACACTGTTCAACTACTTAACCATCACACACACAAACGCACACATAAACACAAACGGATATATATATATATATATATATATATATATATATATATATATATATATATGTGTGTGTGTGTGTGTGTGTGTGTGTGTGTGTATGTATATATATGTATGTGTCTGTGTGTGTAGTACATATTCATTTATTCCGAGTACTTTCGACATGAGCACACTGTCATCATCTCGTTGTTTTTTGTTTTTTTTTAAATATGTATCATATATTTTTTACATGTATATGTATCGGGATGCCAATTTTCTCTCTTCTTTTGATAAGGATACTAAGAAATTTGTTCGCGAATATGAGAGGATTGAAAATAAGTAGACAAAAATTATATATATATATATATATATATATATATATATATATATATATATATTCGTGTCAAAGGCACAAACACTGAAACTGCATGAGGTAATAATTTATTTCATCAGTGTCCAAAAGGCTCCAATTCATCAGACATTCAAATCTGAAAGGAAACAATAGCTCTCCCTGGATTTATATCCTTTTGGAAATATCCATACTGATCACGAACATTTTCATTATATATATATATATATATATATATTAGATAACTTTGACTTTTAAATATCATTTTTATCACGACATCAAAGTTCCGTGATAAAATTTCCAGTCTTCAAGGGTTGTTTTAAACGGTATTTCCAATCTTCAATCTTTATATATATATATATATATATATATATATATATATATATATATATATATATATATATATATATTTGAGGAAGACAAAGGACACAATATTCTAAATTGTAGCTGAAGACAAATGAGGCACTGCTACAAAAAGAGAATAAATGGTTATGTAAGTATAAGTCTACCTCTATGTGCCGGGTCTTTTCAAGTCTTGGACGATTATGCCACTCCACAACTTCCTATACTTTGTAGCTCTTAAGAAGATTTGTCTTTTCTCCATCCCTCTCAGTCCCTGTTCTATCATCCGTTTACGCAATCTGGTCAGGTAGGTGAACCCCGTTTTTTCCTACTGTCACTCTTACTTTTAGTATCTCCCGTGGGTATCAAATTCTTCAAGCCCTCTACCTCGGGTGGCTCTTGGGCCTTGTACAGGGTGAACATTATTGTAAAAAAAGTCCTCCTTCCGTTGATGCGCGCTAGAAATTTCAACTGTCTCTTTGATTTCCTTAAAACTTCCTAGTTACTCACATGTTCAGTCCATGTTATTCTCGGCATTGTTCTGGAGGACCACATTTCTGTTGACTCAACTCTGTTCTTAATCTGTGAAGAGATTGTCCATATAATCTGCCGTATATGAGCACTGATAACGCATAATAGCTCAGCCCTTTTTTCTTTGATTCAAAACTAAATCTACCCCCACCCGTTGTCATATAGGAATAAAGTGTCGGAACGAGGAGACTTACCTCCCGCAAAGCGAATCTGCTTGGCGTGTCGGGTCCTGTTGAAAGATCGCGACCGACATTAAAAGAGAAATGGATTATTCCGAAATTCCCATATCGCGGACAGACGTACAAAAAGGGGTGGGGGAATTAAAAAGACTAAGAATTCAAACCAGCTTGAATTTATAAAACCGGAAGTATCGGCCGAACGAGAAGTAAGTCTCGTATGCAAATTTTAGTTGTCCCCCCGACGCGGGCATAAATAGCAAGTCTGGTAGGACGACGCATTGTTGGCGTGACGGCGTACGTACTAACGAGACTGAGAGAATAAGAGGTCACTAGCGACAGCTCACTTGGTTGACCGGGGGACTGGGCGAAAGCAAGCACTTTAATCCATTTCAGTCATCGCAAGCGACGGGCGAACTGAATTACCCACAGTCGCTTCCGTCACTTAGGTTTGAACATGGATCGCCAGGCAACAAACACAGGCGACCTCATCTTGAAATAATTAGATCACGTGAGGGGTAAAGGAAAATATATATATATATATATATGGGAATTAAGGGCGGCTGACCGAGTAGTGTTCAAAGACGTTACTATTGTTGTATCTGGGATTTACAAAGTCTCTCCTACAAACGGGCATTTCAAAATCCGTGGATAAATTTGTTTCGTATATCACCTGACGAAGATCGGAGCGTACATCAACCGAAACGTCGTGAATATGATGAGGACAACAGTCCGAACAATGAAAATTGTGTTAATATTTACAATACCTCATGTCAGAAATATAGAAAGTTGAAGAAGAAGAAGAAGAAGAAAAAGAAGAAGGATGCGAAGAAGAAGTAGAAGAAGAAGAAGGAGGAGGAGGCGAAGAAGAAGTAGAAGAAGAAGAAGAAGGAGGAGGAGGCGAAGAAGTAGAAGAAGAAGAAGAAGAAAAGAAAAGAAAACAAGTCTATTTTTCTTTAAGAAACTTTTCCATCATTCTAATTTAATGGAAAGTACAAAGATGGCGTACGGTGATAGAAAGGAAAATAAAATCAATTGGTGCCTGGATGAAGTTGCTAAGAATTTATATGAATAAATAATTTTGTGCAAAGGGTTGGTACTATTCCCGTCGGTAAACGCGAAAGTCTGATGGATCATGTGAAAAGAGCTGGAAGGTAATAGAACCTTTCGATCGCCCTTTGTAATGACCAGCCAGAGAGCGGACATCGTTCTTTGATTGGACAGACTCCAGAGAAGCATAATTACCAAACTGACAATTCTCCAGGGATCACATCTGGTATGGATTTATGAAGCCCAAAGGTTGCGGAACTATGATCTGCGGTACAGGTGTGAAAATGGAGATACGTGGAGAGAGAGAGAGAGAGAGAGAGAGAGAGAGAGAGAGAGAGAGAGAGAGAGAGAGAAGGAGAGAGAGTAACGGAGAACAACAAAGAGACGAAGAGGAAATAGAGTAGCAAGAATGAATACAAGTATTATTATTATTATTATTATTATTAGTAGTAGTAGTAGTAGTAGAAGAAGAAGAAGAAGAAGAAGAAGAAGAAGAAGAAGAAGAAGAAGAAGGCGATGAACAAAAAACAAGCGGAAATAGAAGAGGAAGAAAAGTAGAGGCAGCCGTAGTAGAATAGAAATAGAGGCGAAAATAGAAGAGGAGGAAGAAGAAAAAGAGGAAAACGAAGAAGAAACATAAGGAGAATGAAAAGAAGGAGACAGAAAAGAAAAAGAAAGGAAAGAAGAATTAAAATATGAAGCAGAAGAAAAACAAGCAGACGAGATGAAAATGAAAAGAAGAAGAAGAAGAAACAAAAAAAGAAGAAAAAGAACAAGAAAGAAAAAAAAAGGAAAACAGAAGAGGAAGGAGGAGACGAAAAGAAAATAGAAAACGGAGAAGGAGAAAAAGAAGAAGAAAAAGAAAAAGAAGTTTCTACTTCTTTTTCTTTTTCTTCTTCTTTTCATTTTCATCTCAAGAGAGGAATGAGGAGAAAATGAGGAAGCTAAAAAAAAGAAGTTTACGAGAAAAATAGAAAAGGAAGCAGTAGAAGAAGAAGGAAAAGATGGAGAAAAAAGAAAAGAAAAAAGAAAATAGAAAAGGAAGAAGTAGAGGTAAGAGAAGGAGAAGAAGAAAACAGAAGGGGAAATAATGGAAGAATAAGAAAAGGAGTAGCAGCAGCAGTAAAAAAAGAGGAGGAGGAAGAAGAAGAAGAAGAAGAAGAAGAAGAAGAAGAAGAAAAAGGAAAAGAAGAAAAAGAAGCAGTAGAAGAAGAAGAAGAAGAGGAAAAAGAAGAAGAAGAAAAAGAAGAAGGAGAAGAAGGAGAAGCAGAAGAAGCAGAAGAAATTGAAGAAGGAAAAGAAGAATAGGAAAAAGAAAAAAATGAAGCAGAAGAAGAAAAAGGAAGCAGCAACAGTAGAAGAAGAAGAAGAAGAAGAAGAAAAAGCAGAAGAAAAAGAAGCAGAATAATAATAATAATAATAATAATAATAATAATAATAAATACGTTTATGGAGAAAGAAAAGAGAAAAACGAAATAGAACAAGGTATGAGAGAAGAATAAGATAAAGAATGAATGAAATGTGTGAAGAAAAGCAATGAAAGATAAATGTTAAAGAAAGAAGGAAAGAATGAAATGAAGAAAAACGAAAATGATCGCAAAATTGAACTCTCCCAATTCAAGGAATATGAAGATGGGTTTTGGTGATTTCAGCAGATAAAGATGGCGCCAGGGAAATGAAAGTAACGTACGAGAGAGAGAGAGAGAGAGAGTAAGAAAGAAAGCAAGAAAAAGAGAGAGAGTTATAGAGAGAATGACAGAGAAAAAGTTAAAGAAAGAGAATTAGAGAAAGAGAAACAGAGAAGGTGGAGTGAGAGAAGGGGATAAAGCGAGAAAGAGCAAGGACGAAAAAGAGAGAAAGACAAAGGGAGGGAAAGAAAGATAGATAAGACAGAAAGAGAATGAGAAAGAAATTTAGAGAAGGAAAGAGAAAGTGCAAAAATTAAAAAGAAAGACAGATAAAGGGAGAAAGATATATATATATATATATATATATATATGAAGAGAGAGATCAATGAAGAGGATATAAAGAGAAAGAGAGAAAGAGAAAGAGATGGGGTAATAGAGAGATTGGGAGAAAGAGAGAAGAAGAAGAAGAGAGAGAAGGGATAAAGAGAGAAAGAGCAAGGAAGAAAAGAGAGAAAAACAAAGAGTGAACGAGAGGGAAAAAAGATAGATAAGACAGAGACAGTGAGAAAGATAATGAGAGAGAAAGGGAGAGAAAGTGAGAAATATATATATATATATATATATATTAAAAGATGAAAGAAAATCACAATATATATATATATATATATATATATATAGACGGAGAGATATCGATGCATGAGATATAAAGAGAAAGAGAAAGAGAGAAAGGGTTAGAGAGATGGTATAAAAGAGAGAATGGAGGAAGAGAGAAGGAGAGGAAAGAAGGGATAAAGAGAGAAATGGCAATGAATAAGAAGAGAGAAAGACAAATAGAGAGGAAAAGAGATAAAGATAATAAGAAAGTAGGCGGGAGAAAAATAGAGAGAGAAAGAGGGCATAGAAAGGAGAGTTAGAGAGAGAGAGAGAGAGAGAGAAAGAGAGAGAGAGAGAGTGTGTGTGTGTGTGTGTGGACGAGAATCACAAGCAAAAGATGAGTTCTGACATCGAGGCTTGCGACACCAAGTGTGAAATTCTATTAGACATATCCAGTCAACAAAAATTCTACATCAATAAATTCGCTGCCTCCTTCCTCGAAAATGGTCGCCATGCCTGAAAACTATTTGCGAATATTATAGAAGAGCACACATTGAGATTTTAAGGAGGTGACTTCTTTGATTTTATGATTTAAAAGGACAGAAATAAATGCTTTTCACTTGCAGTTCTGTATTCCCTTCTGTTCGTAAATAATGCAGCTATTTAATATTTACTAAAAGTACCCTACCCCGGGATGTGCGTGTAAGGTAACAAATATCGGCGCAGCAAGTGGAATCGGGAAACCTATTTCAAATTCCGTCCCAATCTATGTCTTATGGGAAATATACGAATCCATCCATTCCAAGACATAAGGAAAAAAGCCATGGAGAATCAAACACTCACAAGAGAGACTGAATGCAAGAAATGGCAGATGGAAACAGTAACTTAACGAGTCGGTACGAAATGGATGGCAAATCAGAAACAAGCAGGGATGGCAAAGGCAAAACTTACTTAGAGCAATAAAAGACAGGAAGTTGTGGAGAGCCACGAACAGTCACGTCTAGACAAGACCTGACGCATAAAAGAAAAAGAAAAACATATGGAGATATGAGTTGAGACAAAAAGGGATGGTTAAATGTCAAAAATGACTTAGAGCAATAAAAGTCAGGAAGCTGTGGAGGGCCACGAACGGTCAGTCACATCTAGACAAGACATGACGCATAAAAGAAAAAAGAACAAGCACATGGAAGGCAGAGTTGAGATAAAGAGGGAAGGTTAAGTGTCAAAAGTTACTTAGAGCTATAAAAGACAGGAAGTTGTGAAGAGCCATGACCGGTCACCTCTTGACGAGACATGTCGCATAAAAAAGAAAATGAGGGGCAGAGTATGGATAAAGAGGGATGGTAAAATGTCAAAAGTTAATTAGAGCAATAAAAGACAGGAAGTTGTGAAGAGCCACGACCAGTCACGCTTTGACGTCTTATGTCAAATAAAAGAAGTGTAGTGTATGGACAAAGAGAGATGGTTAAGTGTCAAAAATTACTTAGAGCAATAAAAGTCAGGAAGCTGTGGAGGGCCACGAACGGTCACGTCTAGACAAGACGACGCATAAAAGAAAAAGAACAAACATATGGAGGGCAGAGTAGAGACAAAGAGGGATGGTTAAGAGTCAAAAGTTAAAGCAATATAAAATAAGAAGTTGTGGAGAGCCACGACCGGTCACGTATAGACAAGATATGACGCATAAAAGAACAAACATATGCAGGGCAGAGTAGGGACAATGAGGGATAATTAAGTTTCAAGAGTTACTTAGAGCAAGAATAGATTGGAAGTTGTGGAGAGCCATGACTGCTCACGTCTTGACGTGTTATGTCAAATAATAAGCATATGGAGTGCCGAATAGGGACATAAAGGGATGTTTAAAAGTCAAAAAGTTAGAGCAATAAAAGATAAGAAGCTGTGGAGAGCCATGATCGCGCACGTCTTGACGAGACGTGTCTCATAAAAGAAGATCATCCATAGGGAGGACAGTATCGGGACAAAGAGGGATGGTTAAGTGTCAACAGTTACTGAGACCAACAGAAGACAGGAACTTGTGGAGAGCCAGGATCGTCCACACCCTGAAGGGACACGGCACATAAAAATAGAAAAACGTTCCTTCCTTTTCTAATTATGGCAATAAGCTTGATTTATTCGCCTGTCGTAAATAATATTGCCCTTCAAACGAGACAACATCAAAGAGAGTTCAGCAACTCTTCATCTGTCAAAGAGAGTTCAGCAACTCTTCATCTGTCAAAGAGAGTTCAGCAACTCTTCATCTGTCAAAGAGAGTTCAGCAACTCTTCATCTGTCAAAGAGAGTTCAGCAACTCTTCATCTGTCAAAGAGAGTTCAGCAACTCTTCATCTGTCAAAGAGAGTTCAGCAGTTTGCTGAATAAGTGGCTCAGCACAAATATCTTTTTTATATCGTCTTTTCACAGTCTCTTCTCATTAAATGTAATTATGATTATTACATTCAAATTAGGCATTTAGTGTACTGTGGTGTAATATCAACAGGTGCTAACAGGTGAGCATTGTTAGGACAACGATAGAATATTGGGGCATACTAACGAAACGGGAAGAAAAAAAACCGAGTTCGTGAAAGAGCAGGACGTAACAATAACAGTAGAAAAATATAAAGACTTTCATGTGAAAACCTACTAACAGTAAGCATTTAATAAATTATGCCAAGATTTTTACGTATGGTATTGATATAAGATTCTACTGGGCATAAAATGGAACATTGATTTTTATATTGTTATAAATAATAATAATAATAATAATAATAATAAGACTAATTGAAGGGATTCCTGGAAGTCCATGCCTCAAGGAGATACAAAAAGTTGTTCTGACAAGTACAGCCCACACCTTACGAAGGGCTTTATCTATGTAATTTACTTTTTTTTTGTCAGTGGAAAGTGTCATGACGCCATTTCTAACCTTAGGTCCCTGGGCGGGACCCGGAAAGAAATGTGTAAACGCCAGAAATCAAAGAAAATAAAAATAATAATAATAATAAATGTGGCACATGGGAACATCAACAATCCCTGTTGTAGTTGGAGCCCTAGGATTGATTAGAAAAGAAGAAGAAGATGAAGAAGAAGAAGAAATAGAAAAGAATGTGTAAATTGAAAACAAAAATAGTATCAAGCATAGTAGGTGCGCTTGGAATGATAAAAAAGGAACACAACAACACATTGAAAAAAAATCCCAGCTTAAGAGAAAAACAAAAAAAATTGTCTTGATAAATACAACCAACACTGAGAAGAACATTGTCCATGTAACGCAGGTGATGTTATGGAGTTAAGAAAACAAATCATCTAATGTAACCATAACAACACACCACTTCTTACCTTAGGTCTTTCCGCAGACTTGGTAGTTAGTGTGACCATAGCAGAAATCGAAATATAATTTTTTTACTGAAACCAAGTAGCGTCTCTGGTATGTCTTTTCCGTTTTCCTCATGATCAAAATGGAATAGTCCATTATTTATAAGGTATTGGCAGGGTGTAACGGTCGTGCTAAGAATTCCGACATATTAATCAGTCAATTATATGCCATACGTGATACACACTTAGGCGATCTTGTATCTTTCGATACATGACTGACGAAGCAGATTATTCCCGCAGTAGGTTGCCATATCTTTCTGCGGTAGACCAGTTGCCATCCAAGGCTACAGAATCCGGTATGTCCTGTCCATAGCTGAGGGGAGAAGAAGAGGATTCATACCTTTCCCAAGGGTATTAGCACGTAAGTGAATGTAATGGATTCGACTGGAATTCGAACTCGGCTCTTCGATTTCTCAATCCAATTCGCTATCCATTACTCCGCCGTGCTATATATATATATAGAGTTGTCCTTCTGGACCAGTTGCCATCCAAGGCTATAGAACCCAGTCTGTCCTGCTATTTACCCATAGCTGGAGGGAGAAGAAGAGGATTCATACCTTTCCCAAGGGTATTAGCACGTAGGTGAATGTAATGGATTCGACTGGAATTCGAACTCGGCTCTCCGATTCCTCAATCCAAGCCGCTATCCATTATTCCACCGTGGTTAACTGACATATTAGTAATTGTCTTATGAAATATATTTAAAGATTCACGTGATAAAAAAAATTCTAACAAATTAGGCTGTCATTTTTATTGTATATCAATGGGGGATTTATTATATATTCCTTTTTTGTTAAACTCTCCACCCCGTAAGTTAACTTCGTCCACCGCAAGAAAAGTTGGCTCCCTGTGCCGCGCCAGGAAATTTTTCTCGCCTGAGTCAATCCCTCAAATCTACAAATCAACCATTCGCCCTTACATGGAGTTTTGCTGCCATATATGGTCTGGAGCCCCTTCTGTTTGTCTCAATGTCCTTGATAAAATCCAGAGACGGATATGCAATGTAACTGGCCCTGATCTGGCATCTCGTCTGCAGTCGCTCTCTGGCAGACATGCCGTTGCCTCCCTCTGTCTTTTCTTTTACAAATACTTTCAAGGTAACTGCTCCGATGAGCTGCTTTCGCTGGTTCCCAGACTTCATGAATTTAAGCGCTCGACTAGGCTGGCATCTCGCTCTCAGCCTTTCACTGTCGAAATTGTTAAATGTAACCGTCTCTTCTACTCTAATACCTTCATATCTCGCACTTCTTGCCTGTGGAACTCCCTCCTCTTTTCCTGTTTCCCTGATATCTATAATCTCCAACTATTCAAATGTAATGTCAATCGACATCTCCAGATGCCCTGATCTATCCCCTAACCTTCTCTTCATCCTTTCCTCTATCACTCCTATTTGCTCTCGCTCCAACTCTCTGTAATCCCTTGCGTGCTAGTGGCTTCCCGCCTTGCTTAGGGTGAAAAAAAGAAAAAAAAAGTATTACTTATTGATATAGTAACTGTCAATCCAGAACTTATACTGGGCCATGAGAAAGTAAAAAAAACATTTTACGAATTGAAGATATAAAGATCTAACTAACGCCTTTATCCACTGTGCCTTGTGTCCTTGAGGACATCTGTGTATGAATTTCTGGGTATTATAAACCTAATGTCTTCAGCAACTATTATTTACCAGTGCTCATATTGCAATTTTTGGTGTTATCAATTAATTTTTTTACCAGAGCTCATATTGCAATATAACATCAGGACAATCTTCAAAATCTGATAGATCCAGTGACAGGTCCCAAAGAGTGTGAGTTCAATAGATGATTAAGGCTGTGGAACACTTGGAGAAGGGAATTAACAGGAGATAACTGATAACTGACATCCATTAGACATGGCACGTGGAACTAGAACAGTCTACCCCAGCGAGGGAGATGAAGGGTTCAGTTCGACATTCCAAACAACTGAAGAAGGCTGGACCGTACAACGGCCGAAATGTAGTGATAAATATGGCAACAAAGATGAGGATGATAGTCCGAGCAATGTAAATAGTATATATATATATATATATATATATATATATATAGAGAGAGAGAGAGAGAGAGAGAGAGAGAGAGAGTGTGTGTGTGTGTGTGTGCTTTAATACTCTAGAATATTCAAGATGAATATTCTAGAATTTTCCAATAATGTTATCAGTAATTATTTTAGCCTAAAAAATAAAACATAACATTCTGTAATTGATATTCGTGCAAGAAGGTTATCATCATGGCAAGAGATAAAGAAGTGACAAATTCGCAAAAAGAACTGATTGTTAAGCTCTGGAAAGAAGGTAAAAGTTACAGGAAAATCCCAGACAACCTGACTATTACATTTACTACCATTAATTCATTCATTTCAAGGAATAAAAAACTCACGACTGTTGAAAACCAAAGAAGAACAGGTGCTCCAAGAATATTTCTTCAAGATCTTCGAGGAAATTAATGCGTCAAATTAAACAAAATCCAATGGTTACCCGTCAAGAGTTGCAGGATGATTTGCTTTCATAAGGAATCTGTGTCACTAAATGGACAATAAGCAATGAAATTCATTGGAACAATCTAAAGTCATGCTTCCCTTGGAAAACTCCACTGCTATTGAAAAGACACAGAGATGCCAGGTTGAAATTCGTTCTTGAACATAAGGATAAGGAAAATGGGCAAGAGTATTATGGAGAGACGAAACCAAAATTGAGTCGTTTCCAGGAATCATGTATGAAGAAAAGATGGCGATGCCTTCAAGCAGAACACAATTCCAACAGTGAGATTTGGTGGTCACAGCATCATGGTTTAGAGATGTTTTGCTGCGAAAGTTGCTGGCATCATATCAGTAATAGATAGTAAAATGAATGCCGCAGCATAGCAAAATATTTTGGAAGCAAATTTAATGATTTCGATTGAAAATCTTGAATTTTCTACTGATTAGATCTTCCAACAAGATAATGATCCTAAGCACACTGCAAAATCTACAAAGAAATGGCTTGCTGAAATAATGTAAATATTCTGAAATGGTCGAGTCAGTCCGCAGATTTAAACCCAATCGAAAATCTGTGGAGTTATTTGAAAATTCAAATCCAATCGAGAGCTCTAACAAACGTCATGGATCTGAAGGCCATATGCGAAAAACGGAACAATATACCAACTAAAATTTGTAAATCATTACCTGAGAACTACAGGAAGAGGTTGGTTGCTGTAGAAGTGAATAATGGCTATGCTACAAAGTATTAAATGAAGATTATGAATTTGTTTTTGTATTGTACGAATACTTTTTCACCCATTAAAATGGATAAATGGGATTTATTTCTATTAAATGATTTTTTTTGTTTTCTATGCATATTTAGTTATTATGCATCTGTGTACAGATAATTATATGAAAAGTATGTTTATTCATTATTTGGAAATACAATAAATTAAAAATTGGAATGTGTACGAATATTTGTTTCCCCCCACTATATATATATCTGTGTGTATTGTAATAAAATGAGTTAGATACCAGAATTAAGATAGCGACTGACATGCGCAAACAGATTTAGATAGATAGATAGATAGATAGATAGATAGATAGATAGATAGATAGATAGATATGAACAGACTGAGAGATAGATAGATAGATACCAGCAATCTGAGATAGGCAGACAGAAAGACAGATGTGAATAGACAGAGATGAACAACGATAGATAGATAGATAGATAGATAGATAGATAGATAATGAACAGACTGAGATAGATAGATAGATAGATAGATAGATAGATAATGAACAGACTGAGATAGATAGATAGATAGATAGATAATGAACAGACTGAGATAGATAGATAGATAGATAGATAGATAGATAGATAGATAGATAGATAATGAACAGACTGAGATAGATAGATAGATAGATAGATAGATAGATAGATAGATAGATAGATAATGAACAGACTGAGATAGATAGATAGATAGATAGATAGATAGATAGATAGATAATGAACAGACTGAGATAGATAGATAGATAGATAGATAGATAGATCGATAGACACGAACAGACTGAGATAGATAGATAGATAGATAGATAGATAGATAGATAGATAGATAGATGTGAAGAAAGATAGTTTGAACAGACCAAACACAGATATTAGTACAGATTAAACACACACACACACACACACACACACACACACACATATATATATATATAGAGAGAGAGAGAGAGAGAGAGAGAGAGAGATACAGAGTGACGGAGAAGTGGGAGAGAGAGAAAAAAAATGAACAGATTGATAGATATGAACAGGCTGAGACATAGCACAACGACATTGGAATTTATTCAGTTTTGTCAATCATGGAGTTCGATAGGTAAAATGACATTAATAAAGAAGAGCGAGAGAGAGACAGAGAGAGAGAGACAGACAGAGAGAGAGAGAGAGAGAAAGAGAGAGAGAGAGATAGAGACAGAGAGAGAGAGAGCGAGCGTGTTTTTTGCAAGTGTATGTCAGAGAACTAGAGAAGCAGAGACGGTTGTTTGCAAAGAAGAACTTAAAAGAAGAAATCGTAAATTTAAAATCAAATATCTTTATATTTTTTTTTTATTTAACTGAGATTCCATTTCTCCGTTCCTTCGTCTTTTTCCTCCCATCTTCTTTATTTACCGTTAACCTAATGACAAATTTATTTTTGCATAAACATCGACATGACACTTCTCAAGCCTAAGGCTGCTACAGCAAAATATCTTGCTACGATCGTTCGACTACCGTCCGCCATTTTGAAAATAGCGATATGTTTGGGCGCGAAACGGTTGCAGTCGGTCGTCTGCTTCTGGCCTTTGAGCAAAATAATAAAGAAGTGGTGAAGAGGCAGAGTCGCCTTAAACGATTTATATGTTTCTTATTCCAAAATTCACGTCCTTCAATTTATCGGAGATTCGGTGGTGCGTTAATTTGTTAATTAAATGGGGAAACGCGAGAATTCACAATTCTTCGTATCTATACAGACCCGGATGTAGCCTGAGGGCCATTTCACTTCTTGATCATAGAGTTACGAAATCTGGAAGAAGAAGAAGAAGAAGAAGAAGAAGAAGAAGAAGAAGAAGAAGAAGAAGAAGATATCAAAAGAACAGATGATTGAAATATATACTAGAGTGTGCTGAGAAGTTCTCAGCCTGACCAAGATTGCAATTCAAAATAAATTTTAATGTTTACCCATTTGCTTCTATTTCGCTAAATGGATCGTTTTTTTTTATATACGTTTTTTCTCGCTTCCCCTTGCTATCTCTCACAAAACCAAGTCCTTGTCTTAACTTATTGGACGCATACATACACAGACAAACATACTCACACACAAAAACCACTATCAACACAAAAATCAAAGAAAGATGCCTTCCAAAAGCTAAGCAAAGTATTGAGAAACAGAAAAATTTCGTGAGAAACAAAGAAAACAGTTACGTAATGTCAGTCTTCTAAATTCCAGTGAATGCTGGACAGTTTCCCCGCAGATGAAGAAGACACTTGAAGTGTTGTTCTACAGAAGGATGATGAGAATACCGTGAATCGAAAAATGTAAGCAAATTTTAGAGAGAATGGAAACAAAAAAAAGGACACTTATACTTAACGTCAGAAAGAGACTGTTGAAATTTCTAGGTAAAATAATAATATTAATAACTGCGTATTGATATGGCAGTCCCTGCAGAATGTATCTTTGAAGATCTTCAAAAAGCTATCAAAATACCTTGAAATCGAAATCTTAAAAATATGGCACATGGGAACATCAACAATCTGTGTTGTAGTTGGAGCCCTCGGATTGATTGGAAAAGATTCCACTAGACTAATTGAAGGGATTTCTGGAAGCCCATGTCTTAAAGAAATACAAAAAAATTGTTCTCGCGAGTACAGCCCACATTTTACGAAAGGCTTTGTCTATGTAATTTTTGTTTTCCAGTGGAAAATGTCATGATGCCATTTCTAACCTTAGGTTTCTGTGCGGGACGCGGAATGAAATGAGTACGCATCAGAAATCAAAGGAAATAATAATAATAATAATAATAATAATAATAATAATAATAACTGGTATGAACACCACCCAGACCCGGTTACGGAGATAGGACCTGTTACAATTCTATGGGACTACACAATACACACTGACAGAACAATCAAAGCCAACCGGCCAGATATTGTTATTAAAGACCACAAACAAAAACGATGCCTCCTTATTGATATGGCAGTCCCTGCTGACTGCAATGTATCTTTGAAGATATTCAAAAAGTTGTCAAAATACAAGGACCTTAAAATAGAAATCTCCAAAATGTGGCACATGGGAACATCAACAATCCCTGTTGTAGTTGGAGCCCTAGAACTGGTTGGAAAAGATTGCAGTAGACTAATTGAAGGGATTCCTGGAAGTCCATGGCTCAAGGAGATACAAAAAATTGTTCTGAAAAGTACAGCCCACACTTTACGAAGGGCTTTATCGATGTACTTTTTTTTTTTTTTTTGTCAGTGGAAAGTGTCATGATGCCATTTCTAACCATAGGTCCCTGGGCGGGACCCGGAAAGAAATGTGTAAACGCCATAAATCAAAGGAAATAAAAAGAAAACTGATAATAATAATAAATGGGTGAATACAAGAAAATCACAATACACCTATTGAAGCTGCAAAATACTTAAAAAAGAAAACAAACGCAAATGCAACCGACCAGATATAAAAAACGACAGCAAGATCGACTATCAAAACTCTACACGTACCAAACAAGCTGATGTCGACAAAACCCAGTAGCCATCAGTGGCTATGTCCTGCAGGGTTGAAAGCTGAAACCGAAGGTTTTACCCTTGCTGCACAAGACCAATGCTTGCTAACTAGAAATTATCAAGTACACATATTGAATAAATGTGTTGGCTCAAAATACAGATTCTGTAATAAATATCCAGAAATAATTGACCATCTTGTATCAGGTTGGACGATATTGGCACCCACTGAATATAAAATCCGGCATGACAGGGTAGGTCAATATCTGCACTGGAAAATATGCAACTTCTACGGGAAGGAAACTGTAAGAAATAGGTATGAACACTACTCCGGCCCAGTTACGTAAACGCGAAGACATCGTGATTAGAAACGGCAAAGCCAAAAAGTGCCTTCTCATTGATATGGCAGTCCTTGAAGATCTTCAAAAAGCTATCAAAATAAAGGACCTTGAAACCGAAACCTCAAAAATGTGGCACATGAGAACATCTACAATTCCAGTTGTAGTTGGAGCCCTCGGATTGATTGGAAAAATTTTTAATAGACTCATGAAGGAATCCCTGGTAGCCCATGCCTTAAAGAAATACAAAAAATATTGTACTCGTGAGTACAGCCCACATCTTATGAATGGCTTTATCTATGTAAAATATGTGATTTTGTTTTTTTAGAGGAAAATGTCATGATGCTATTTCTGATCTTAGGTCTCTGGTCGGGACCCGGAAAGAAATGAGTACACACCAGAAATCAAAGGAAATAATAATAATAATAATAATAATAATAATAATAATAATAATAATAATAAAAAAGATGGAGAAGAATCGTAAAATATATTAGTAATGTGTTTATTATTTCCCTTCATTCACCAAAAATACAGCAGAGCTCGATGCACGGACTCATAGCCAGTGCAAGGATCCCTTGACCACCCCCACTGACTCTATGATATGGGTACACACTCTGACCTTTTTTTCATATATGGATGCACTGAAAAAAACACTCCTTACTCAATATTCCTAGTTGTATCCTTTTGTGACAAAGTTCTTTTGATCTCATCCCACTTAGTGTTAAATTAGTTTAAAATCAAATAGCACGGAAGACGGCTGATAGGGCACAGAAGACTAATGTCGTATTTAACCCGTTTAAAAAAAAAACAAATTCATGGATTAGGACGATCCCTTTTGATAGACGTAAAAATCCGCGACAACTTTTTATCCTTTATTTTGTGATGCCAATGAACACTCGTTGTCACTTTTGTGATGTCAACGAATACTCGTTGTCACTTTCATAATGCTCGTTGTAGTAGAGACTTTGTAATCGCAGATACAATAATAATAACGCCGTTGAACAATGCTGGTGCCAGACGACTTCGAATATCCCTCGCACTAATAGTACTTGCTCGATAATACCCGCTTGAATCATAATCCGTATCGTGATCCGAATAGAGAAATAGTATAGTGAATAGAGTAGAGAATAGCGTACCATATAATAATAGAGGATAGATTAGAAATAGTGATCAACTAGACGCCACGCTAATTCACATAAATATACATTTCCTTACCATCACGTGATCTACTTATTCAAAATGGGATCGCCAGTATTTTCACTCTGGCGATCTGTGTTCAAACTGTCGGTAGCGACACTTTATTCCTATATAACTTTAATAGTCAGTTGTTTGTAAGGTACATAAATGTAGGTACAAAAAGCAAATGTAGATAAGATAACGGGGGTCACAAAGGGGTCCGGGGGGGTAGTAGGCACAGGTTCTGCACGGGATCACCAGATGATATTTGCAGTGCAACGATGTTTTGTTCACCCATCTGAATTGATCAAGAAAATAAACTGAAAACATTTCATGATATGATTAAATATGGTTCCGTAAACAGTCGAAGCTAAACAGAATAAGAATAAAAAAAAGAATATTAAAGTGAATCGAACGAATTAATCAAAACAGTTTTGAGTGCAAACCCTGAGCACGTAAAAGCGCCTGCGCCTGCGCATGCGTACACAAAAAGGCAATCGCGAGGTGTAGTAGTTATTGTAGTTATAGAAAAGACATTCGGGAAGGGGGAAAAAGTATTAAAAAAAGAATGAAAATTAATGAAAGAAAAAGAGAAAGAAAAAAATAATCTAATTGTTAATATGGTGTACAATGGGGAAGATTATGCAAAAAAAAAGAAGCAATATTGAATACAGAAAGGGAAAGAGAAGTAGAAAACGAAAAACGATAGAGAGAGAGAAATAGAAAGAGAGAGTGGGGACGGAAAGAGAAATAGAGAGTAAACGAAGAGAATGATGTCGATAATGAAAACTTAATTTAAAAAGACGAAGTAAAAAGGAGGAGGAAGAAGAAGAAGAAGAAGAAGAAGAAGAAGAAGAAGAAGAAGATGGATGAGTAGAAGAAGAAGGAGAAGCAGCAGCAGATGGATGAGTAGTAGTAGTAGTATTAGTAGTAGTAGAAGAAAAAGAAGAAGGAGGAGGAGAAGCAGCAGTATATGGCTGAGTAGTAGTAGTAGCAATAGTAGTGATAGTATTAGAAGAAGAAGAAGAAGAAGAAGAAGAAGAAGAAGAAGAAGAAGTAGATAGACGAGGAGAAGAAGAAGAAGAAGAAGAAGGAGGAGGAGGAGAAGCAGCAGTATATGGCTGAGTAGTAGTAGTAGCAATAGTAGTAATAGTATTAGAAGAAGAAGAAGAAGAAGAAGAAGAAGAAGAAGAAGAAGATAGACGAGGAGAAGAAGAAGAAGAAGAAGAAGAAGAAGAAGAAGAAGAAGAAGAAGATGGAGGGGGAGAAGAAGAAATATTAAATTGTTTTCATTCTACTTTAGCTAAGAAGGCTTTATCAGTTTTATTGCAAATTTCTACTTATTTATGTGAATTAGGCTTCTCAACTTTAAATAACATCAAAAATAAGAAGCGAGAAAGACTGCGCTCAACTGAACAAGAAATGAGGGTCTGCTTATGGAACATTAGAAATCGTGAAAAACTCCAAGCACAAGTTTGTACTAAATAAATTACACAAATAGTTGAATAGAAACATTGAAATAAAGTTCACATTCGTGGATATATTTTTTAATCTATGGTTTTATTTCATAATATTTAAATGTATAGCCTTTAAAAAAATGTGTACTGTGATATTTTCATTTGATCCAAGGTTTGCCTTGATATTTTCATTTGCAACGAATGCAACGAACTCAATTGGCTTTCGAACTCGGCCCTTCAGCTTCACCTTGCTCCACTTTATCAGATGAAATGACATTGGAGGTTTTGGCGCCATACAGATGTTAACTATATTTGGAGAAAGAAATGAGTGCTGTAGATCCAAAACAACACCCCAACCCTCATAGTGTAATGGTGTCAGGAATATTGTGGAAATTCTTCAATAATTCCGGAACAGGGAATTTTGGAAAGATGGAATGGATGTTGGCGATCATGGCCCTCTACATCATCCTGTAGAAGATATACATAAATATATATGTATATATATTTATTTTGAGGTGTATGAAGAAAAATTTGGAAAAAAACAAACAAAAATCCTTAAATGCAATTATGTTGTTTAAAATGAATGAAATGTCGACGTCTGATATTTCGGTTTAATAAACCTTTTTCAAGACAATATTCATTAAAATACAATTCAGTTCAATTTGACAAAGACGATGGACATAAACAACAAGTCTTATCCAAAACAGATAACTGAAAATTTTTAAAATGATCAGCTTTGCATTTAAGGATTTTTGTTTGTTTTTTTCCAAATTTCTCTTCATTCTGTCGGATCTATATCCATTTACATTACACACACACACACACACACACACACACACACACACACACACATATATATATATATATATATATATATATATATATAATTATTTTGTGGTATATATATATATATTAAATTAATATATATATATATATATATATATATATATTAATTTAATTTAAATTAAAAAGGGTCCATTGATTATATTTTATTTGCCAGGAAAGTGATTTTTCCTTATTTCATTACCTAACTAACTAACTTTCTCTTTCTCTTTCTTTCTCTCTCTCTCTCTCTCTCTCTCTATATATATATATATATATATATATATATATATATATATATATATATATATTTACATTGCTCGGACTATCATCCTCATCTTTGTTGCCATATTTATAATTATAATTATTATTATTATGGAATTTTCCACTTAGGTTAAAATTAAATAAAATAATAACCGCTGTTCCTTTGTCCGTCGTTTTTAACGAAACTTGTATAAAAGAAGGATTGCTGCCAAATACACAATACATGAATACACACACACACACACACACACACACACACACACACACACACACACACACATATATATATATATATATATGAATGAATAATAAAAATATCTTTTTACCTCATGTGGGGATCAGTTTTAATATTTTCATATTACTAGGATCCACTCGGATTATGTAATCACGGATTTATTTTACCTCTCTCTCTCTCTCTCTCTCTCTCTCTCTATATATATATATATATATATATATATATATATATATATATATATATATATATAAAGAAATATGTTGTAGTGGTTCCAACGAGAGAAAAGTATGTATATTAAAAAGAAGAGGGGTGCCGCAAACGTTTTTGGTTGCAATGTGGATTTATTGAGAAAAAATATTATACTTTGTTTTACATAATTTCACGACACTGAACAACAGGGTCTCCCTACACAAAAGCAATATAAAATTGACAGACAACAGAAAACTTTTTGTATCACAACACATTTTCAAATGTAACCAGGGTAAGTTTAATATCATGCCGATATATCAAACAGACAATTACTCGTATCTACAAATACAGGAAAAAACTTTATAGACAAATTCAAACCCGAACTGAATAGATCGTAACCCCCCAAAAAAAAAAAAAAAAAAAAAAAAAACATGCACACAGGGTGACCAAATACAATGATCGCTCACATACATGGACGCACACTCATATACGGGAGACACGAGGAGATATATATATGTGTATGTACACATACATACATTTATGTATGTATATGCGGATGTTGACAACTTAAGAAGTACGTGTGTGTGTGTGTGTGTGTGTGTGTGTGTGTGTGTGTGTGTGTGTGTGTGTGTACTGGTTCCATGTAGCTTGGGAAATATGTGTGTATATGTGTGTGTGTACTGACTACTTGTGGTGGGATAGTGTGTATGTGCGTATGTGTGTGTATGCGTGTATAAGTACAAATAAGTTTACGAATTCCTCGTAGTAAGGAAATATACGCACGCATATATACACGCATGCTGACAGGAACACGCCAAAATAGAAACAGATCCAAGAGCACATAGAGGTCACTAAAACATTAAAAGATTAAATACCGATAACTACTCGCTGGACAAACCTTAATTGTTTTATGACCCTTCACGCAGAACTCTTCATTGACAATTCTAGAAAGAAAATTCGGATTGCCAACACACAAACAGAATGTCTCATATCGAGAATATTCCACATTGAACATGAAGAAAAATTAATTATTTTTAATAATATGTAAAATCTCCACTTTCACCTGAAGACGGTTGTGAGACCAGACCAGAAACACGTGTCGTGAAATTATGTAAAACAAAGTATAATATTTTTTCTCAATAAATCCACATTGCAACCAAAAAACGTTTGCGGCACCCTCTTCTTTTTAATATATATATATATATATATATATATATATATATATATATATATATATATATATATGACAGTGTATGTATATATAGTGCTTAATCTTGTCAATAAGTTTTCATATATGAGTTTTTCAAATTGTTTTAATGCTGTACTTTGCTCTTTCACGGATTCAGTCCTTTTAATTCCGCTAGTGCTAGGGAGATAATCTTATATATATTGCAGACAAAAGTCAAATGATTTATTATAAATAGTAAGAGAACTTTTTTTTTTTTAGTGATGCTTGTCATACTAAGCTTGCGGAATTCTGATCAATTCTGGATACTCCATTGATCCGGCCTGTGTCAAACTCATTTCGATGCAATGTCGATCTACTGCGACTGAAAAATGGAGTAAAAAGAGAAGCCATTCTGATTCAAAGTGAATCTCATTAAAAGAAATCGAGACAGAAGAACAAGGAAAGAAAGACATTAGTAAAAAAAGAAAAGAAAAAAAAACAAACAAAAAGGATATTTTTTTTAGCAATGGAGTCGATTGCATTAAAGAATTTCTTCCTAATCTGCTTGTCCGCCATTTTGCTTTTGAACCACGTTTTCGCTTCTCCGAATTTCGAATTGATATTTCAGCAGATTTTTTTTTAAAATATTTCTCCGAGCTTATTACCCTCAACCAGGTGATTTTCTATTTTATTTTTCCTTTCTTTTATTCGTTTCTTTTTTTTTTCTCTCTTCTTTTCATTTCTACATTCTAATCAGATTATGTCTTTTCTGAAGTATCTTATGGGTCTTAATGTGTTTATAAGATTATATTTTATACTTTCTACGTTGCATATTAGGCGTGTGCAGAAGTTTCCAGCATTTTTTTTATTATTAAAATGTTTTATAGTGTGTATTCAGTCTCCTGTTTTCGAAAAAAAGAGAGGCACTGAGAACATTTACACACACTTTATATATATATATATATATATATATATATATATATATATATATATATATATATATATATATATATATATATATATATATATATATATATATATATAATACAAAGAAGAAAACGTATTTCATATTGCATTTCATATTGTACTTTTTCAGATTTACACTCTCTTAAAATTTTACACACACACACACACACACACACACACACACACACACACACACACACACACATATATATATATATATATATATATATATATATATATATATATATATATATATATATATATATATATATATATATATATGGTGGCACGGTGGAGTAATGGATAGAGACTTGGATTGAAGAATCGGAGAGCTGAGTTCGAATTCAAGTCGAATCCATTACTATCCACTGTGCCATATGTCATCAAGGACAGTGGATAAAGAGCATTAGTTAGATCCAGTGACAGGACATATATACCCGGTTAAGGCAGTGGAGAACCTTCAGAGGGAAATTAACAGGAGATAACTAACATCCATCAAGCATGGCACGTGAAACTAGAACAGTCTACCCCAGTGAGCAAAATAAAGGGTTCAGTTCGGCATTCCAGCCACCTGAAGAAGGCCGGAGCGTACAACGTCCGAAACGTTGTAATAAATATGGCGACAAAGATGAGGACAATAGTTCGAATAATGTAAATAATGTACATAATACCTCACCTCAGAAATATATAGGTATAAAAAAGAAAGGTATAAGCAGAGGACGTGATTGGTGTATTTCTGTTATACGGGAACATACCTATCCTATTGTTAATAGACTCTTCCACATATAATAAGTAGTAGTAGGAGTGGATTTGGTCAGTCAGTCGATGTCGGACTTTAAAGTATCAACCACCACAACTAGATTGCTGCGTCATTAACTCTTATTTCAAGTTCCTAACGTTTTGTACATCGAACCCTTTTAGGACCGACTTAGTGAAATACAAGCCTCCACTGTGAAAACTACTCTACAAAATTTCCGAACCAGCAAGTCTTGAGGAATGCTCAAGTTAGTGGTGAAGCATACACATCGGACATTAGTGCAATAAGTAGACACCTGCCGATTATTAAGAATTACATTGTCAAGATTCGTCGATACATGAAGAGATCTTTTCCGACAGGGGCTGAAGATCTTTCTCGACAGGGGCTGAAGATCGTTCCGCAGTGGCTGAAAGGTCGTAGACCACTAACTACAGATTGCTTTAATCAAGACGAAAGAAGGAAACCGCCAGGGAATACAGTTCATGCGAATGCGACGATCACACGATACACAAACTCATTTATTGGCGTTTCAATACCAACTGTCTAAATTCAAGCAATAGTTTCTGTTCTTGCATGCTCTGTAAGGCGTTTCATTTCCGACCATGTAAATTCAAATAAGAGTTTCTGCTTCTTTATGCTCTGTAAGGCATTTCATTTCCGACCATGTAAATTCAAATAAGAGTTTGTGCTTCTTAATGCGCTGTAAGGCGTTTCATTTCCGACCATGTAAATTCAAGTAAGAGATTCTACTTCTTTATGCACTGTAAGGCATTTAATTTCCGACCATGTTAATTCAAATAAGAGTTTCTACTTCTTTATGCGCTGTAAGGCGTTTCATTTCCGACCATGTAAATACAAATAGGAGTTTCTACTTCTTTATGCTCTGTAAGGCATTTCAGTTCCGATCATGTAAACTCAGGAGTTTCTACTTCTTTATGCGTTTTAAGGCATTTCATTTTTGACCATGTAAATTCAAATAAGAATTTCTTCTTCTTTATGCACTGTAAGGCATTTCATTTCCTACCATGTAAATTCAAATAAGAGTTTCTGCTTCTTTATGCTCTGTAAGGCATTTCATTTCAGACCATGTAAATTCAAATAAGAGTTTGGGCTTCTGTATGCGCTGTAAGGCGTTTCATTTCCGACCATGTAAATTCAAGTAAGAGTTTCTACTTCTTTATGCTCTGTAAGGCATTTCATTTCCGACCATGTAAATTCAAGTAAGAGTTTCTGTTTCTTTATGCTCTGTAAGGCATTTCATTTCCAACCATGAAAATTCAAATAAGCGTTTCTACTTCTTTATGCGCTGTATGGCGTTTCATTTCTGACCATGTAAATACAAATAAGAGTTTCTACTTCTTTATGCTCATTAAGGCATTTCATTTCCGATCATGTAAACTCAGGTAAGATTTTCTACTTCTTTATGCGTTGTAAGGCATTTCATTTCCGAACATGTAAACTCAAATAAGAGTTTCTGTTTCTTTATGCTCTGTAAGGCATTTCATTTCCGATCATGTAAACTCAAGTAAGAGTTTCTACTTCTTTATACGATGTAAGGCTTTTCATTTCTGACCATGTACATTCAAATAAGAGTTTCTACTTCTTTATGCGCTGTTAGGCGTTTTATTTCCGACCATGTCAATTCAAATAAGAGTTTCTACTTCTTTATGCTCTGTAAGGCATTTCATTTCCGACCATGTAATTTCAAATAAGAGTTTCTACTTCTTTATGCTTTGTAAGGCATTTCATTTCCGATCATGTAAACTCAAGTAAGAGGTTCTACTTCTTTATGAGTTTGAAGGCATTTCATTTCCGACCATGTAAATTCAAGTAAGAGTTTCTACTTCTTTATGCGCTGTAAGGCGTTTTATTTCCGACCATGTAAATTCAAATAAGAGTTTCTACTTCTTTATGCGCTGTAAGGCGTTTCATTTCCGACCATGTAAATTTAAATAAGAGTTTCTACTTCTTTATGCTCTGTAAGGCATTACATTTCCGACCATGTAAACTCAAATAAGAGTTTCTACGTCTTCATACGCTGTAAGGCGTTTTATTTCCGACCAAGTAAATTCAAATAAGAGTTTCTACTTCTTTATGCTCTGTAACGTATTTCATTTCTGACCATGTAAATTCAAGTAAGACTTTCTACTTCTTTATGCGCTGTAAGGCGTTTCATTTCCGACCATGTAAATTAAAATAAGAGTTTCTACATCTTTATGCACTGTAAGGCGTTTCATTTCCGACCATGTAAATTCAAATAAGAGTTTCTGCTTCTTTATGCTTTGTAAGTCTTTTCATTTCTGACCATGTAAACTCAAATAAGAGTTTCTACTTCTTTATGCTCTGTAAGGCATTTCATTTCCGACCATGTAAATTCAAATAAGAGTTTCTGTTTCTTTATGCTCTGTCGGACGTTTTATTTCCGACCATGTAAATTCAAATAAGAGTTTCTACTTCTCCTAGGTGTTTCATTGCAGACTGTATATGTCCAAGTAAGAGTTCATCATTTGCTAATTGCAGGAGGGCATTTCATTATGGAATGTGTTACTTCAAGTAATAGATTCTCTTCTTTTTTAAGTAAAGTCGCTTCTGTTTTGTTGTCAAGTTATGTCAAGGCCGCGCAGTCAGTTCTTGAGTTTCTCAAAATTACTTGATAGTTTCCGGACAGACCACCTGAAATAATGTTTTACCCCAAATGGAAAGGTCGACTTATACATGTGACCGTCTTCTTTACGCACACAAACATGAGTAATTTATTGGAAAATTGGAGCCATTTCGATCCGTTATTCCAATATCTGTCATTGACTATTTGTCAAAAATGACGCCTGAGAACAGCGTGTATAGCCATTTGAATCTTTAGTTATGTTTCTTGGGAAATTCTTTAACAGAAAAAGAAAGTGGACAAAATGGCTAACGGTACGTGTTAAAAGAAACAAAAATAAAAAAAATTCTTCTAGCGAATGGCAAATAGTAAAGTTGTGCCCATGCAGAATTGTTCTTTTCTACAGCAGCAGAAATTATATGTTATTAATATTTCCAATAAGCAAAATACTTTGCTGTATTTCCAATAAGCAAAATACTTTGCTGTATTTCCAAAACAAATTTAAATTGACTGGAAAGATATTTTTTTTATTTTACTAAAATAGCTGATTAGCTCCCTTTTTTAGTTGTCTTTCATCGCAATGTAATTCTTTTTATTAAAAAATCTTGCTAAAATAGAATATAATTTTCTGAAACTTCATTTGAGAATTATTAGCAGATTTCAACTTTAATTAATCTGATTTGAAACAAATATTACTTACGTCGAGTCTAAAATATCACAGAAATGCATTTTTAAAACGGCAGTAGCTGTGTTTTTAACCCGACGGGTTGACTGCGTTATGACAGATCTAATGTTGGTCTATGGCGACTTTAAAATATAATTGAAGAAAATAACGTGAGCGCCTATTTTATTAAATTCTTAAGTACCCAGTAATCCTAAAACTGCTGGAAAATATTCTCTATAATCTAAAGTTTTATTGAACATTAGAAAATTTGACTTTTAATTTACTATAGTCATTGCTCTTATTTTTTAATTACGTTGTGTATGTTTGCCCGTCCTTACAAAATCGGCACGTTCATACATATACCAAAAAAATAAAAATAAAAAGAAGAAAATTCAAAATCTATCTTTCTCAGGATAAACAAATCTATCTATCTATCTATCTATCTATCTATCTATCGTAGGATATACATATCTATCTATCTATCTCGTTCTGTTCAGATGTATCTATCTATCGTGAGAATCTATCTATCTATCTATCTATCTATCTATCTATCTATCTCAGTTTCTATCTATCTATCTATCTATCTATCTATCGTGGAATATACATATCTATCTATCTATCTATCTATCTATCTATCTCGTTCTGTTCAGATCTATCTATGCATCGTGGGATATACATATCTATCTATCTATCTATCTATCTATCTATCTATCTATCTCAGTTTATACATATCTATCTATCTATCTATCTATCTATCTATCTATCTATCTATCTATCTCGTTCTGTTCAGATCTATCTATGCATCGTGGGATATGCATATCTATCTATCTATCTATCTATCTATCTATCTATCTATCTTAGTCTATTCCTATCTATCTATCGTGGGATATACATTATCTATCTCTCTCTTTCTCTCTCTCTCTCTCTCTCTCTATCTATCTATCTATCTATCTATCTCAGTTTATATCTATCTATCTCGTTCTGTTCATATCTATCTATCTATCTATCAGGATGCAAAGGTATATTAACACAGGTATTTCTTTATTTGTGTCCTATTTGCAAACTAAGTTTCGAGGTGAGAAATCGGAGTTCCGCGTTCGAACCCCAGCCTCGTCTGTTACATTCACTTGCGTGCAAATACCCTTGAGAATAGAAGGATTCCATCTACGCCTTTCAGTTTTGTCTTAAATAGTAGCAACTTGATCTGGAAGAAATCATTGTTGCTCGCAAAATAATTGTTAATGCAATATTCACAGAAATAAAAAAAGAATTACTTTTCCAGTCCAAAAATATGTGTCGCTATTGAATGCCCCACACATATTTGATAAGCCGCAAACTGACAAATCAGTTAAGCAATCAATTACTCTGCACCACTCTTGGCCTTTCATGTTACCTTCAACAGCCAATCAGCGAACTGAAACAGTTTTCCGGTAGACACCGTGAGACAAAATGTACCCCAGGACTGGTGAGTAGAGACAGCATATTTTCACATAACGTGTAGCACTTTTAAGTGAAAACAGCTTTTGTAACATCTGTTAGCTTTCTTTTTCAGGGCCGGGGCGAAGGCGAGTAACACATTACTTTATTAGCATGTTCCCTTTCTAGAAAATAAAATTAATTTACGCTCTTTCCACCTTCTCCCTGGCCGTCTTTATTCACCTTACTCATAATTTATTATCTTTATTTTATTTTATTACAAATGTTTTGGTAATAAATCTGTTTATAACAATAAGATATGAACAAGAATGCACAGGATATATTTGGATAACCCAACACCGTGTAAGCACATCATTAATATGCAACAAGCATCGACCGGAATCTATAGAGTGTTGAGATTGCTACTTGGACAGATCACCAGAGTCATTAGAGCGAGTCGAAAGTAGCCATATGTCAATATTCTGACCTTTCCCAGTGCTCAAACACAAACCCGTGGATCTTATGAGAAAATGTTACTCGTTTTAAGTAGGAAGCAGGAAGAAGCATGTATTAATGATTCCTCACCTCAAAACGAAGTGTCGATCTGTCCAAGGGATCGATTTATCTGAAAACGATAATTGAAGGAGACAGGAATAATAATAATAATAATAATAATGAAAACGAGAGAGTGCCTTAGAGAGGGTGAGAAAAAGACAGGGAAAACGATGGGAGGGAATGGAAAGAGTGAAAAGGATATGAGAAGAAAGGCTGTAAAAGAGAGAGAGAAAATAACTGAGAGATTGATAAAAGAAAGGAGAAGCGAAAGAAAATAGCAGAGAGAGAGAGAGGGGGGGAGTGAGAGAGAGGGAGAGGGAAAAGAAAAGAAATATGAGGAGGAGGCAGAAAGACTGAAAAGGTATAAGCAAGAAAGACTGTCAAAAAGAGAACCGAAGAAAATGAGAGTGAGATTGAAATTAATATTAGAGGGAGAGAAAGTATGTGTGTGTGTGTGTGTGTGTGTGTGTGTGTGTGTGTGAAAAGAGAGAGAAGAGAGAAAAGGAAAGTGCAAATAAAACAGTAAGAAGGTGGCGGGTAAGATTGAGAGAGATAGTAAGGATCAGGCAGTGATAGAGAGAGAAAGAGTCAGAAACAAAGCGAAGGCGCTCTAAGCCTACTAGAGAGAGAGAGAGAGAAAGAGAGAGAGAGAGAGAAAGAGAGAGAGAGAAGAGAGAAATAAGAATAAAGAAATATAGAGTGAGGAGAGCGAGAGAATGCGCAAATAAACTAAAGAGAAGGTATGATAGAGAGAAAGAGAGAGAGAGAGAGAGAGAGAGAGAGAAATAGAGAGCATGGGGAGAAAGAGATAAGTAAAAATTAGATTATGTAAGACGGACAGAAAGATAGAAGCATAAAATTAGAGAGAGAAAGATAATAATGAAAAAGAAACAGAATGATACTGAGTGAGAGAGAGAGAGAGAGATAAAGAGAGAAGAGAAAGGCAGACTAAAAGAAAGAAAGAAAGAAAGAAAGAAAGAGTGCGATAAGGGAGAAGAGAGAGAAAGAGCAAATAAAATAATACGAAGGTTCTATAAGACAGAAAGAAGAGAGAGAGAGAGAGAGAGAGAGAGAGAGAGAGACTTTTTTTTAATGCAATGTGTGTGTGGTAAGGTAGGGGAAAGACTGAGATAGATAAATAGAAACAGAACGAGAAAAACATAGAAAAAAAAAAAAGAAAGAAAGAAAGATAGATAGATATGAACAAAATGAGATAGATATATAGAAAGATAGATAAGAATAGACTGGGAGATATCTATATCTATCTATCTATCTATCTATATATATATATATATATATAGATAGATAGATAGATAGATAGATAGATAGATATGAATAGACTAGGATATATATATATATATCCTAACTTGACATCTATGAAACTAACTCTATACTGATACTTATTATTAACACCCAACACATGCCTACCCAATTTAAACAATTCGCCCTAGCTGTTACCATGGAAATTTTGATTTCAATTATTAAAACACGTAAATTTCAGAAATACGTTATACCAAAAAAAAAAAAAAATTTCGCTTGAAGATGGAACAGAGCTTACTTTAACTCAATTTAATTCAAATAATTATATGGAAGTTTTTGGCTCTTGTTTTGAAACATGAGACCTCTTATGTCGCGACTTGGAATCATATTTTTAAATAAATAATTATATTTATGCTCTACTTTTGTATCGAGCACTATTTAAAAAAAAAAATAATAATAACTAAAATACTAAGGAACTTTGGATTATTTACCTAACCAGTTCTTTCCTATATATTTTCACACACACACACACACACACACACACACACACACACACACACATATATATATATATATATATATATATATATAGATAGATAGATATGAACAGACTGGGATAGTTGGATAGATAGATATGACTAGACTGAGATAGATAGATAGATAGATAGATAGATAGATAGATAGATAGATAGATAGATAGATAGATATGAAAAGGACTGAGATAGATAGATAGATAGATAGATAGATAGATAGATAGATAGATAGATAGATAGATGTGATTGGGAATGTTACCCTTATAAAATCTATGACCATATGGACGTTGGAAGGAAGGAGGGTAAATGTAACAATCGAAACCTCCCTACCACACCGTCTCTTTTTTCCTTTTGAAAGATTTTATCTTTTAATGTCACTGTCTTTCAATTGTAAATGAGCCGGCAAATTATTTTCGTGTAACGACATGCCCGCCCGGCAACTCGCCTGCTTTTCATGCAGACCTTCGCCATTGTGTTGAAGAAGAAGAAGAAAGAAAAAGATTAAACAAAAACACAAATAAATGCAAAAGACAAATAAATAAATGATTGAATGAAAACGATAAATAAAAAAAGCTATGAGTTGTGTTGGCGGGCGGGCCTGGTGGATTTTTTTGGGGGGAAGCGATACTTGATGAAGCGACATAAAAATGGGATAAATAAATCGATGATAAAAATCCGATTTTCATAATCGGTCCTTTTTCACTGGCGCATGCGCAGTAAGTAAGGGCGGTGGCGATAGGATTTTCTTTCTTTCACTTTCCTTCTTTCTGTTTTTCATTGTATTTTCTTTTGTCGTTTTCGCCTTTCTTTCAGTTTTTTTTATCTTCATTTTTCTTTTTTTCGCACTTTCTTACGTTTCCTTTTTCTTTCTTTCTTTTTCTTTCTTTCTTTCTTTTTTCTTTCTTTCTTTCTTTTTCTTTTTTCTTTTTTCTTTTCTTTTTTTTTTCTTTCTTTCTTTCTTTCTTTCTTTCTTTTGTAATACGTCTGATTTCATTTAGTGTTTTTTTTAACAAGATAATTTTCAAAATCAGTCATTTCACAATTCATTTCCGATGATTACTATATATATATATATATATATATATATATATATATATATATATATATATATATATATAATTGTTTAAAATTAAACAGATTTATTGGGGAAGAGCGTGTAGAAGAGACAGTTATTAGACAAAATCAACACTGCCTAGTGCATTTTCTATATATATTTTATATATATATATATATATATATATATATATATATATATATATATATATATCCGATGCAATGAGAACAGAAGTAATATATAAATTCTAACGTTCACAGCATTAATTCAAAAAGGGGCTGATACCGATAGTAGAGCAATAATTATTTATTATAATTTTACAGTATATAAAAAACAGTTTACCCACTACAAAGATGCAATTTCGTTTCGGTGCATTTCAATTGCACCTCGACTGATGTGAACTAAAATTGGTAACCAATGCACCGAAACGAAGTTGCATCTTTGTACTGAGTAAACTGTTTTTGTCTAGATGAAAAATTATAATATATATATATATATATATATATATATATATATATATATATATGTGTGTGTGTGTGTGTGTGTGTGTGTGTCTGTACAGAAAGAGCGAGATTGACAGACAGACGGAGAGTGTGTGTTTGAGAGAAAGCTGCATACACACGTGAAGGATAAGAAAAAATAAACCTAACACCAATAAAAAGCTCATAAAATATTTTAAAATTTATGTAAAAATACCGAAAAATAGAAAATCCAGAGACAATTGCTAATATCTCCTGACGAGTGGACCGAAAGATTACAAATCAGTTCGACTACAAAGCTCGAAAGAGCTGAATATAACATCAGTTAGCTTAGTGACAAATATTATATATCTATTAATCATGTATATATATATATATATATATATATATATATATATATATATATATATATATATTATGAAATGGAGAAAGTCCGACAATTATTTTAAGACATTTTTATGTTTATACATTCTTTTTATAGATACAAATATTTAAGTAAATGCTCTGTTCATAATAAACAGTATTAAACAACATTTATTGGCCTGAATGTCCGTTTTTGTTGTATGAAAAATTTCAAAGCAACGACAAACTCGTGTAAACGAGACGCGGAAGCGAAAATCGCGTCACAGCTCGTGACGTCACACATGACAACGCGCGAGTGAAAACGAGAAGTATTAAGTATGGGAAGCCGTTGGTATAAACCAATGGCTTCCGTTATCAATGATAGGAATTTAAGAATAAGCTTATCAGACAATATAAAAGGAACTTATTTAAAATAAATAGACAAAACTTGTCTATACTATTTAATGAAACATGCATTAATGAAAAATTGCTGCCTAAATATACAATATATATATATATATATATATATATATATATATATATATAGGCAGAAGATTTCCCGTGGTACTATGCTGTTTAGTTCTGCTGCAGATTGGTTCCCAACCAGGGCTATAGGGCCCAGTCGTCCTGCTTTTCACCCCATAGTTGGGGGAGGAGAAATGGATGTGGTGTGGCGTAAAGGATAACGTCTTGGAATTGTAAATAAAAGATTAGTGTTCCAATTCCAGTCGGGTTCTTTATGTTAAATTACGTGAAAATTCTCTTAAAAAAACATGAAACCACATCTCCTTACAGCTGATTAATTAATTAGTAGGACTTGTATCAGTAAATCATTATCATCCCCCACTCCCAAATTCTTACAATCTAAAAATGTATCCGTCTTTAAATAACCTACAAATAATCCGGAAAACAAAACCTTGGAAATAAATCTTCATATATATATATATATATATATATATATATATATATGTGTGTGTGTGTGTGTGTGTGTGTGTGTAAGCAAATGTAAATGGATATAGATCCGACAGAATGAAGAAAAATTTGGAAAAAACAAACAAAAATCCATAAATGCAATTATGTTGTTTAAAATGAATGAAATGTCGACGTCTGACGTTTCGGTTTAATAAACCTTCTTCAGGACAATATTCATTAAAATACAATTCAGTTCAATTTGACAAAGACGATGGACATAAAAAACAAGTCTTATCCAAAACAGATAACTGAAAATTTTAAAATGATCAGCTTTCCGTTTAGCATGGTCACGTTGTCGTCACATGGGCGACGCTTTCAAAACGTATTCCTAAAAATTTTTGATTATTTTGAATGAAAAAGAAAATGAAAAGAATTCTATTAGGATCTAAAAATTTTATGTGTATGCTTGTCGAGCATTAATCTCGCTAAAAAAGGGGAAATATAATTGCATTTATGGATTTTTGTTTGTTTTTCCAAATTTTTCTTCATATATATATATATATATATATATATATATATATATATATATATATATATATTGTTATGGTGTGTTTAGATGCCAGTAAGGAAGACACGAAATTCGAAAGTAGGTTGAACAAGTTCATTGAAATAACAGATATATACAAAACAAGAGTGTTAGTAATAAGCAGATAGAGGTGTACGTCCGAACGGTAGGTTAATCCTGCGTCTCCGCTATATTTAACAGATACCCCCCACCCATCCGAGGGTTGTATGCGGCACAAGGCCGAGTTTACCGTGGGTTCTCCGAGCCCGTGGGCTCGGCCAAAAATATTCCCTTAGAACCCGTATAAACGGGTTCAGGGCCTGTCTATCTCCCCGGACGGAACTTTGCCCTTCGGCAAAGCTTCCTCCGGGTTCCTCTTTGCCAAAGCAGAGAGTTCGACAGAAGTCGTACACAGTCAGAGACTGCGTTTACGCTAATCTAGGAAGTCTCACAGTTAGTATTTATGAGAGGAGGAAGAGTTCATTCTACTGTAGGAGGGTTTGCCACAACATATATATATATATATATATATATATATATATATATATATATATATATATATATATATAAACACAATCCCAAAGAACTAAAAGATAACGTACACTTAACATACACATCACATTGCCAGTAACGAATAAAACTCAAAATGACCGAGGAGAAATTGTTAAAATCAGGAATCTGCAATCTTCTATCTTAAAAACAACTTGAAAGAAGCCGTTTGACCAACACAAGGACTGACCAAAATTAACGCTAAAAAAAAAAAAAACAAACAAACAAACAAAAAAAAACAACAAATGAAAACTACAGATAAAGTTCATTTTCTCCAGAAAGTCATTCACCCCTGTAGTTCACTGCTACTAACAAGCAGGAATATTTTTCTCCTGATGATGACCATGCTGGCCGAAACTATTAGAGGAACTTAATTGAAATAATAAAACAAAACAATATTAATATATATCCTGTGTGTTTGAAAATTTTAATTTTTTAAATATTTTTATTGTTCAAAACGTACGTGTGTGTGTGTGTGTGTGTGTGTGTGTGTGTGTGTGTGTGAGTGTGTATTAAAACAAGGTCACAGACAATGCCATATGAATACAACTTCACAGATAAATATGGAGAAATAAACTATTTGCGTTTAATTTAATAACATATTTATATGAAATTCTATAATTTATTTCGAACAGATCAAAGCAGTGTGCGAAAAATCTTGCACTGGAATTAATGGAATGGCACAATACCTAAATATTCTGATTCCGGAGAAATGCAAGTCGATTTCAAAATCTTGTAAAAAGGTAATATGTTTTTTGTTTTGCAGGTGTGATCAGGAAATGAAGAGGATTGTGGGTAAAAAATATTTCCAATGGAAACTTTAAAGATATTTAAAATCTCTTTTTTCTTCTCTTCTGTCAGTTAAATCATTACGCTTTCTTTTCTCTTCTCCATTAATATATATATTAGTTTAAAATCATGTATCAGTTTTTATTTTAAATAAAAAACAACAAAAAAACAGTGCTCGATGCAAAGAGTATAGCGAAATATTATAATTATTTTCTTTTTAAAAAATATGATTCCATCGCGACACAGAAATTTCTGTTTTAAAACTTAAACTAAATTTAATTATAAAAATTAAACATAAAATCCACAGTTTTGTTCCATTGTCAAGCGATATTAGTAATTCTTTTTCGAAATTTAATTTATAAACGCAGACTATATTAATATTATGAGTTGTTAAGCATAAGGAAAATTCAATCTATTACAGTTTAGGGGTGGTTGGGTTTTAATTTCCCTAGACAGCATATATATCCAATATATGTTACTTACAAAGTCAGGTTAAGTTTAGATGGGGTTGGGGTGCCTGATAACAAATGTATATATTCGTTATTCACCGAATTGTCTGGGTTTTCAATGCCAAAGAAATTACATTTTGGTCTGAATGATTGGACAATAGCCCATGAAATAAATTATTACCACATAATGAATTTTTAATTATTTCATTATTCATATATATATATATATATATATATATATATATATATATATATATATATATTAATTGATTTAAAATATGTTTTTTCGCTACACAATTCTAACCATGTTTCAAAAATGGAAGCTAAAAGCCACGAATTTAATTTTGTGATTAAATTAAAGATATTAGTTCCATTTCATCCTCAAGCGAATCATTCACACACTTTAGAATAAAAAATATATATACATGTATTGTCAAATGACCGGATATATTGTAGCGTCTTGTCGAACGTAATTTCAACGAAGAAATAAATTGAATAACATGTGTATTTTTCTTTTCTCAATAATTTTGTAGTTTTTAAACTTAATAGTGATTAAATTTGGATTTTAAAATTGCCAGTTTTTAATTTTAATATTAAATTTTATCATATAATTTTATTGGTTAGTATAAATTATTTTTAATATTACCCGTATTTTAAAGATCTGAATAGCTATTATAGCAGGATTTCGTTGTCAAGCTTTTGAATCTTTCTATACTTGGTTTTTGACTGGTTATTCTAGCTTTTGTAACAATGTTTCCCCCTAGTGTAGGATCGTTAATTAATCTGAAACTTTTAAAACCATTTATTTTATCTTCAAAATCATCACTTGATAAGACACCGAGGGTGTTGAAACAAAATGGCTATTTTTGTAGTGATTTTATAACATACTTATGTTATTTTTATAAATAATAATTATATCTGCTCTACTTTGTATTGAGCACTCTTTTAAGAATAGTAATTGTTGGTTATTGGAATTCATTCCGTATATACCAATTATATACTTGGTATATATATATATATATATATATATATATATATATATATATATATATATATATATATATATATATATATATATATGTACCTCCATAGAAACGCGGAACCTGAGGTTGAAAATTAATTTAAAAAAATAAAAAAAAACCTTTCTTGAAACTTTTATTTTAGTTTTAATTTCAAGGTAATAGATTGAATTTAATATTTCCATTAAGCAAAATACTTTGCTGTATTTCAAAACTAATTTTAAATTGACTGGAGGAAGTTTTTTTTTAAATCACCAGACATCATTGATTTTAGCGCAATTCTTAGCAGTTTGCCATCAAAATGTAATTCTCTTTAGTAAAAATCTTTAAAAAATAAAATATATTTTTCCAAACTTTATTTGAGGAATATTAGCTAATTCAAAGTTTAATTAATCTGATTTGAAACAAATAATACTTATTTTAAGTTTAAAATATCGCATAAATGCATTTTTAATACGGCGGTAGGTGTTTATTTAAGGTATTGACAGCTTGGCTGACAGATGGATGTTTATCTAATTTTTTTTTTTTACGGGAGACATATCTGTAAAATTTATTTGAGGAATATAACGTGAACGCCTTTGTTTTATACAATTTTGAACTACCTAGTAATTTAAAAAATTTATTAAAATATTCTCTATTGAATTGTAAGTCCTTATATTTATCGCTTTTATTTTCTGAAAATGTATTGTATGGTTGCCACAAAAATCGGAATTTTAAACACACAGACGCGAGCGTGCGTGCACACACACAAAGGCAAATTCCAAATTCTTTTTAGAATATTGTGTGTCGCTGAATTGGAATAAACTTTTCCATGCGTAATACACGCTTAGACGATTATCTATTTTTCGATACATGACTGACGAAGCAGATTTCGCAGTAGGTTGCCATTTCTTTCTGCGGTAGACCAGTTGCCATCCAAGGCTATAGAACCCGGTCTGTCCTGCTATTTACCCATAGCTGGGGAGAGAAGAGGATTCATACGTTTCCCAAGGGTATAAACACGTACATTATCACGTAACCGGTACAAATTAATACCAAAATTTAAAAGATTTAAAATTTTATAAGTTAATCTAACAGAAATTTTTTAAAAATGAAAATAATTCTTGTAAAAATTCGTTATTCATCGAAATTTTGTTTTTCTTAAGCATTTCGGGGCCATAGTCTATTTTAGTCATAAAAGCAATTAAAAGCTTTGCTAATTAAATAATATAGTTTTATTGCATTTTTTTTATTTTATGATTCAGAACAGATTTTCGTAAATAGTGTTACGCGTACAAAAATTAAAAAAAATGATTTATGTTCTGCAAAGAGTTTTGCATATAATCCATAAAAACATTAAGCAGTACAAAAAAGTAATTTGTCGAAATTTCATAAAATTAAATAAGCGTGTGTATGTCTGTGTGTGTATCTATGTAGGATGTAACAGATGTAAAAAACAATTTTTTTTCCAAGGTTTTCTAAAAACGAAAGATTTCTATAATAATTTCATGAATCTGTAAATATATCCTAAAAAAATTCCATTAAAAGCAGACAATTATTTGATTTTTGCAAGAATGTCTAAATGAATGCGTTTTTTCACCACAAAAAAAAGACGCTAAAATTTCATATGCCCATTTTTGCACCGTCCCACAAGTTAATGCAAGATTTCTGACCAAAATTTCGATCTTTTTAAAAAGGGTTAAAAAAAATTCAATTTAATAATAAAAAAGAAAAATTGTCTTTCTTTTTAATAATAACATAGATTTTGACGAGAAAACATTATTTTTCTTAAGTTTAGGTCATTTTTTCATCATGGTATGCTCATTTTTAGTGAATTTGTGATGGTATATATATATATATATATATATATATATATATATATATATAGGGTGTCTATAAAGTTCGTGTGCACTTTAAAAAATTTATAACTTTATTTGTATTTGCGATAGAAATAATCTGTAAAAAATGTTATAAAGTTCAATATACCTAGTTTTAATTATAGCTAAAATAACTAATGTGATTTCAGGCATTATTGTAAATCAGTTGGCAAATGTTTTCCGTGAACTGCAAAATCGTATTACCCTTTGTATTGCTAATGATGGAGGACAGGTGGAAACTTAAATAAAATTTCAAAAAAACTTTAAAAATATAGATTTACTTCTTTCTAATCCTTTTTACAAATTACAAAAAACAATAACAAAAGCGAAACAAAAACAAGGCAAAACGAAAAGCAATGCCTCCAAAGATTCTTTTCCAACTAAATCGGTTTTCATTCAATGCCCCCATCCCAAAACAAAATGTGAAGTTGCACAATCGCCACTCTGAAAGTTTTGTCTATCGCATTGAACTGGTGTTCACTCGAGGAGGCCCCATTGCCTTGAACGTCTGTGGAGTCTTTAGCTCACCCCAGAACTCAAGCGGAATTCGTACATACACCCATCACTGAAGATGCTGGAACAATGGTCGGCTCCCTGTACCACTCCAGTAACAACCTGACTCTTCCTGCAATCCTTTATCTTTATAAGCCTACTCGGACATTTAGCCGATGGACATTTGGCCAACGGACATTTGGCCAACGGACATTTAACCAAATGCGTACTTACATGTATGTCCCGCTCTTTATCGTAACGTGCTACATATATTTATATTTATTTACTGTATTAATTTATAATTTTTCTGTTTTTTATTTTAAGGCTTTCTTTAAAATCTATTCTGTATATATTATATTTTACTTCAAATGGTACTGTAAGATAAGTATTTTGAGAAAAAGCACATTTTACTACAACAAACATCTTAACCTTTTTACGATATGAAAGATCTTTCAATTTCGCTTTTGATGGTCATTATCTTAAAGGGATAAACTAGCTTTTGTCTTAATGTTAAATATGAATTTAAATAATTAGGTACTATTTTTTACCCAAATACACTCAAATATTTTTCAAAAAATGTCTCTCGGCTAAATGTCTGTTCAGCCAAATGTCTGTCGGGTAAATATCCGTTCGGCCAAATATCCGTCGGCTAAATGTCTCTCGGCCAAAATATCCATCAGCCAAATATCCAGCCTCGCTTTATAAGAGACAGATCAGGACGAAAATGGAGTACCTTTGCCATATATGGGCAGGTTTCTTTCTTTCTTTCTTTCTTTCTTTCTTTCTTTCTTTCTTTCTTTCAGTATTGACAGAGTCCAAAAGCGTCGACCTGGCCTCGTGGTTGATGGATTGTTTTCCACAATACAACCACTTTCCCGCAGACGAAACTTTACAAGCCTCTCCCTCCTCTCTATTTCCATGGAAAGTGAACAGTCGAAATACGTCCCTTAGTTTCCTCAGATATAGCCTTCACGGGTAAGGCCCGCTAGGCCACCCCCATTGTAGCGAACAACTCTCATTCCCTTCGAATTCCATTGGTGAGATGTAAGTTCCACTTGAGCACCTTCTTCTTACGAACCACTGCCCTGTGGAACCAACTCCCAAGAGGATGCTTCCACGATCACTACAATCTTAACCTGTTCAAGTCTAGGGTTAAACGTTACCTTATCCACGTATCCGCATAAACTGTGCCTTTTATTCTGTAACCCTCTGCCTCGAGCGGCTCTTTGGACTTGTACATTAATGCGAACATTAACGTGAAAATAAAAACTTAAAAAGATGTCTTTGTTGTAGCATACCTACGGACCATAATGGTTAAGCCTTGATTCCCATAAATACAAAAGTAAATACTCTATGTTGGTCTACAGTTGGAGATTAGTCTTCAGCTAAGCTAGTCGAACTTCTCTGCCTTCGGGCAGAGAGAAACCCAGACGAGGCTATGCCGAAGGGCAGAGTCTCGTCTGGGATGGTAGACAGCTACCCGACCCCGTTTTTTACGGGGTCTACGGAGAATTTTTGTCCGAGCCTACGGGCTCGGATACCCCACGTTAAATTCATGACCGCGTGGGGCGGTTGGCAAATATCCTGCAGTTGGAGATTCATTGTGGAATTCACTTGACTCACTTCTAGTAGTTGACTTCTACGCGCCGCTGGCGAATCTTACATGTGTTGTTCTTGTCCTAAGTATTATCGTTCATTACCAACCTTCGTTTGATTATTCGATTCATTAACCTTCCCTCGGTTACAAAACTTATTTTCTTAAAAAAATACTATATTTACCATTCACTAAACTGAACTGTTACGTGATATCTGTCCTGTATGGCAGCGAATGTTGAATAACCTCCTCAAAGATGAAGAAGAGGATCGAAGTAACAGAGATGTGGTTCTACAGAAGGATGCTAAGGATACCATGGATTGAATATGTGAGCAACGACGAGGAAACTTATACTTAACACCAAGAAAAGGCAGTTGAAATTTCTGGGGCATGTAATGAGGAAAGAGGGCTGGGAAAATCTGATACTCTCAGGGCAGATTAAGGGGAAAGTGTGACAGAGGAAAGCAGCGCGTTACATAGTTGATGGGCTTGAATGGATGTCAGAACATGGTGTGGGAAAAATAGCAAGAAGACAAAACTACAAGGGAGAGGAAAATGTGGAGGGCCATGATCACCGACACGAAGAAGAAGAAATGATGATGATGATGATGAAAAATGAAATAAATAAAACTCAACCCCGACCTACAACATTATTATTTGGAAATCATTTTCTCCTTAAACCGATGTTTCTTTAAAATAATGTTTCTTTAAAACAATGTTTATTTAAAACAATGTTTCTTTAAAACAATGTTTCTTTAAAAATTTAATTTTATTAAAGGTGATATCGGATTTTTGAGACCTGGTTGACTCTTGGGCAAGATGGCTACCAAAGTTCTGGGTGCCTTCTGGAAGACATTTTACTACCTTATTATTATAGAATTAATCAACACAGAGATCCTTCCCTGCCCCCCCCCCTCCATTAGAATGTCTGACGCTCAACTTCTCGAGAGCACCTCTCTACGGCTGCTCGGTCTCACACTGTCTGCCGACCTAAGATGAAACAAATACATTGAGTCAATAGCTTCGTCCACCGCAAGGAAAGTTGGCTCCCTGTGCCGCGCCAGGAAAGTTGGCTCCCTGTGCCGCGCCAGGAAAGTTGGCTCCCTGTGCCGCGCTAGGAAAGTTGGCTCCCTGTGCCGCGCCAGGAAAGTTGGCTCCCTGTGCCGCGCCAGGAAAGTTGGCTCCCCTGTGCCGCGCTAGGAAAGTTGGCTCCCTGTGCCGCGCCAGGAAAGTTGGCTCCCTGTGCCGCGCTAGGAAAGTTGGCTCCCTGTGCCGCGCCAGGAAAGTTGGCTCCCTGTGCCGCGCCAGGAAAGTTGGCTCCCTGTGCTGCGCCAGGAAAGTTGGCTCCCTGTGCCGCGCCAGGAGTTGGCTTGTTGGCTCCCTGTGCCGCGCCAGGAAAGTTGGCTCCCCTGTGCCGCGCCAGGAAAGTTGGCTCCTGTGCCGCGCCAGGAAAGTTGGCTCCCTGTGCCGCGCCAGGAAAGTTGGCTCCCTGTGCCGCGCCAGGAAAGTTGGCCCCTGTGCCGCGCTAGGGAAAGTTGGCTCCCTGTGCCGCGCCAGGAAAGTTGGCTCCCTGTGCCGCGCCAGGAAAGTTGGCTCCCTGTGCTGCGCCAGGAAATTTGTTTCCCCAGAACCGGAATCCTTCAAATCTACAAATCAACCATTCGCTCCTATTGCTGCCATATATGGTCTGGAGCCGCTTCTGTTTGCCTCGGGGTTCTTGATAAAATCCAGAGACGGATATGCAACGTAATTGGCCTTGATCTGGCATCTTGTCTGCAGTCACTCTCTCACAGACGTGCCGTCACCTCCCTCTCTCTTTTTTACAAATACTTTCATGGTAACTTCCGATGAGCTGCTTTCGCTGATTCCCAGACTTCATGAATTCAAGCGCCCTACAAGGCCGACATCCCACTCTGACCCCTTTACTGTCGAAACTATTAAATGTAGCCGTCTCTTTTACTCCTATATTCTTCATATCTCGCATCTCTCGCCTGTGGAACTCCCTTCCCTATTCCAGATTCCCTGATAGCTATAATCTCCAACTATTCAAATGTAATGTCAATCGACATCTCCAGTTGCCTTGATCTATCCCCTAACCTTCTCTTCATCCTTTCCTCTATCACTCCTATCTGTTCTCGCTCCAAATCCTATGTAACCCTTTGTGTACTGGTGGCTTCAAGCCTTGCTTGGGGTGAAATGCTTAAAAAAAAAAAAAAATAATAAAAACAAACATAATTAACTAGGAAAATAAACAGAAAAAGACTCCTAAAAACCGTGCGCCAACTCTTGGAATTCATATTTCCTATAAATCCTTAATTTTCAAATAGTCTTCTTATAGTGAAAATTTACGAAACATGATTTAAGTGATTATAATTTCTTTTAATTAAATACCGTTTTCTATTTTCAAAATTCAATTTTAACACAAAAAATACAATTAGGCGCGATTTAATTTAATTTTGTTTTTTGTCGCATTGTCTGACCTTCATTTTTTTTCCTTTAATATTTTTTTTAATTTACCAAAAAAAGGAGGGAGGGTTATATTCCTTTAACTTAACAAAAAGGGGGGGAGGTAATATTCCTTTAATTTGCCAAAAAGGGGGGAGGTAATATTCCTTTAAATTTGTCAAAAAGGGGAGTTAATATTCCTTTAATTTGCCAAAAGGGGGGGGAGGTAATATTCCTTTAATTTGACAAAAAGAAAGGGGATAATATTCCTTTAATTTGCCGAAATGGCGGGGGGTAATATTCCTTTAATTTACCCCTAGGAATATTACCACCTTCCTTTTTGGTGTAATATTCGTTTAATTTACCAAAAAGGGAGGGGTTTAATATTCGTTTAATTTACCATAAAGGGGGGGGGTAATATTCCTTTAATTTGCCAAAAAGAGCAAGGGGGGGATAATACCCCTTTGACTTACCGAAAAGGTGGGGGGTTAATATTCCTTTGATTTACCCTAGAAACATTGCCCCTCCCCCTCGGTGAAATATTCCTTTAATTTGATAAAAAGAGAGGCGGGGGTAATATTTCTTTAATTTTCAAAAAAAAAAAAAAGGTTGAGAAGGGGGTAAATCGTCCTTGCGTAATCGTTACCATTTTACCGACTCTTGTAATGGCATCAACGCTGTCCTCGACGAATTCTAATAGCGTATGTGAAGGCCTTCACTCACTCACCGGCCGATAGACTCTCCTTCCACTCCCCATGTTCATCATTAATTTAAAAAAAATAATTACCGTTTTAAAGACGTTGCCGATTCTGCATTTCACCACAGATAAATAAATAAATCTAAATCTATATATATATATATATATATACTTATATGTCTACTAAAAAGTAAACGAAAATCCTTTGGAGGTTGGCGACTGCTAGCATTTTTCATGTCTCTAGAAGTGAGGCATGAAGCTTGTTGTGGTCATTATGAAACATCCGGTGACGTCATTGTTGGTGGCAGGCTCCTCCCACTGCCACTCATCGTTGTCGCTTTGACTTCCTCCCGGTTTTGGTGGCTTTTCACTTCCTTCTTCCTTCTTCATTTTCAATACTGCTTCGGCAGCAACATCCGGCTCAGCAATATCTGATGTCGCTGGGTTGCTGCGGTTTGGCTACAGCACGAGCATCAGCAGCAGCTGCCAAGGTCTATGGCACTTTCTTACTATCTCACTCTGTCGATACGTATCTATCTATCTATCTATCTATCTATCTATCTATCTATCTATCTATCTATCTATCTATCTCAGTCTGTTCCTATCTATCTATCTATCTATCTATCTATCTATCTATCTATCTATCTCAGTCTGTTCCTATCTATCTATCTATCTATCTATCTATCTATCTATCTATCTATCTATCTATCTCAGTCTGTTCCTATCTATCTATCTATCTATCTATCTATCTATCTATCTATCTATCTATCTATCTATCTCAGTCTGTTCCTATCTATCTATCTATCTATCTATCTATCTATCTATCTATCTATCTATCTCATCCATCTATCTATCTATCTATCTATCTATCTATCTATCTATCTATCTATCTATCTATCTATCTATCTCAGTCTGTTCCTATCTATCTATCTATCTATCTCATATCTATCTATCTATCTATCTATCTATCTATCTATCTATCTATCTATCTCAGTCTGTTCCTATCTATCTATCTATCTATCTATCTAAGTCTGTTCATATCTATCTATCTATCTATCTATCTATCTATCTATCTATCTATCTATCTATCTATCTAAGTCTGTTCATATCTATCTATCTATCTATCTATCTATCTATCTATCTATCTATCTATCTCAGTCTGTTCCTATCTATCTATCTATCCATCTATCCATCTATCTATCTATCTCAGTCCATCTATCTATCTATTCATCTATCTATCCATCTATCTATCTATCTATCTATCCATCTATCTATCTATCTCATCTATCTATCCATCTATCTATCTATCCATCCATCTATCTATCTATTTATCTAAGTATCTGTATTTATCTATCTATCCATCTATCTATCTATCTATCTATCTATCTATCTATCTATCTATCTCAGTCTGTTCATATCTATCTATCTATCTATCTATCTATCTATCTATCTATCTATCTATCTAAGTCTGTTCATATCTATCTATCTATCTATCTATCTATCTATCTATCTATCTATCTATCTAAGTCTGTTCATATCTATCTATCTATCTATCTAAGTCTGTTCCTATCTATCTATCTATCTATCTAAGTCTGTTCCTATCTATCTATCTATCTATCTATCTATCTATCTATCTATCTATCTATCTCAGTCTGTTCATATCTATCTATCTATCTATCTATCTATCTATCTATCTATCTATCTATCTATCTATCTATCTCAGTCTGTTCCTGTCTATCTTTTTCCCTTCTTCTTTCTAAGTTTCCCTTCTTATTTTACTTTTCATCTCTTTTTCTTCCTCATTCTCTAGTTTCGTTCTATCTTTCTTGATTTTCTTTCTTTATTTTCTACTTCCTTCCTTCTCCCCCTCTCTTTTCTTTCTTTCTTTCCTTCTTCTTTTTACCTTTTTTTTCTCATTTTCTTCCTTCTCTTTTTCTTTCTTTCCATCTCGTCTTTTGTTTCTTTTCTATTCTTTTTTCTTTTTTTTCCCTTTTTCTTTGTTTCTTCTTTCCTCCTCCCCTTCTCTCTCTTCTTTTTCATTCATTCTTCCTTCTCCTTTCCTTCTTTTTTTTACCATCTTCATCTTTTTTGTTCCTCTCTTCTTTAATTACTTTTTCTTCGTTTTCCTTCCTTCCTTCACTTTTGTTTATTTCCTTATTTTTCCTTTGTTAGTTCCAATCTTCTTTCTTTCTTTCTTTCTTTCTTTGTTCGTTCCAGCTTCCTTTCTGTCTTCCCTTCTGTCTTCCCTTCTTTCTTTCTTTCTTTCTTTCTTTCTTTCTTTCTTTCTTGCTTTCTTTCTTTCTTTTCCTTCATTCAGTTCTGTCATTAATTCTTTTTTCTTTTTCGATCAACACTTAAAGAAAATAAAAATGAAACTTGGCACTGGAGATCCGCCGCTGACAGTACAGCTTGATTACACGAAAAATGTTGTGTGGAAGGTACTTCCTATTCTCTGCAGCTTGGCCGAGCTGCAAAAGCCGACGGTAATGGCTTTTTGCATCGTCAACTGAAGCAGAATAAATAATTCGTCTTATTTGTTAGTTACTTCATTTTCACTTATTAAAGAAAATAAAACATAAAGAAGTATATTTAAAAAAAGAAAAAAGCAACCTGTTCACCATTGATAGGATTTTATAATTTCCACCTGC
>CAHIKZ030000872.1:627500-640000 GCA_903632075.3 Acanthosepion pharaonis
CGATTAAGAGGCATCACGAGAATGAAAGGGGGGCAACTCATATCGAGTTATACTTATTATAAAACCCAGGTTGTTTGTGTGTGTGTGTGTGTGTGTGTGTGTGTGTGTGTGTGTGTTCCTTTATATATGGGATCGGATTTCCTATATTTTTCAACCAATTTCCACAAAACTTCACTTTTTTGGCAGGTAGTGTTTCTTATTGTCTTGCACACTTTTTTCTTTATTTTTACATTCAGAATGCTTTAAAAATTCCATTTACATCGATAGACTCATAAGGATTGAAAACAATGTTTTTGTTTGAGTTTGGGTTTGACCAATTCGTAAAAAAAACAAACAAAAAAAACTAATTAAGACCTGCGTGTCCGTCAACCTTAAACAATAATCTTTGTCAATTTTATTTTTCAGTCTTTATGATGGTCGATACTTGATCTATCTCTTACTGTTACATCTCCGGGCAACGCCGGGATCTACTGCTAGTATATATATATAGTGAATAGTTATATTTAATATATATATATATATATATATATATATATATATATATATATATATATATATATATATAATGTGTTTGTGCATGTGCATAATATACATTTAAAAAATATAAGCAGTAAATTGCTGATAGACTCTGCTGTGTGGTTGGACAGATACCCCTACGAAACACTTGAGTCGGATGATGAAGGTAACATCAATCAGCTAAATGATACACTTATGCTCACATTAATCATATATATATATATATATATATATATATATATATATATATATATATATAATATAATGAGTGTGTGTGTGTATAATAATATTTACATGTAAATGTGATAGAATTAGTAGGTAGGATAATATATTTTTTGATACATTAGGTTTCTTACGGGGGCCGTTTTTTGGTTCTGGAATATTTTGTGGGCCTTTTGTTTCGAATCGAATAGAAAACAATTAGGGGTCTGGAAAATTTTGAAAGTGTTTTTAAAGTACGCGAAGAAGGGAAATATATTGAAAACACTTTAAAACTTCTCCAGTACCTTACTTATTTTATATTCAATTCGTAAACAAAAGTCCCACAAAATATTTTCAAAAACAAAAACAAAAAAGACTCCTCCTGAAAAAGCCATTGAGTAATGGTTTGGTTTGGTTTATTTTGTTTTACGGCATATCAACCTCAATGGGTTATTTAATGCCAACAAAAATTTTGTTGCTCGTAATATTATTTTTACTTCATAAATCTATTTTTGGTAATATTTTTTTCTTCAAAAATGTATTGCTAGCAGTAATTTAAAAAAAAAGTATTTTATAGTGTTTTGACCCCAGTTTGGGGGGGTTAACTATTTGCCCATAACTGGGACCCTAACAGGTGCTACCACATCAGGTCAAGTTGGACCTGGGAACGCCAGCAATTAAGAGGTTGTTCTACGCTCCTCAAAACCTCCTGATCAGAGGCCTTGCTGCTGGATGTAGTTTATCGTCATACCCAGGATGTGGATGTATTTTATCGTCATACGCCGCACGGACTGAGTAATAAAAAAATATGTTTATATGTTTATTTATTTAACTCTTGTTTCCGTGATCAAACGGGTAGCGGCACGCTTTGGCTCACAAATCCGTTTTTCCTGATGTGATAAGAAAGAGATAGGGTTCGATTCCTGTCGGGGGCACACTCTTTCTTTAATAGGATTTCCTAATCTAAGTCGATTTTTATTAATTTTACCGTTTAAGAAAAAAATATGCAAAAGAAAAAAACAGAAAAAAAAAAGCACTGACGTTACACCATATAATAATAAAAAATGGAGACAAAGAGAAATAAACCAAATTTGAACCTAAGACCTTCACGTCACACCCCTTATATATTTAAGCAAGCCTTTCATTATGCGTATCCAACAAATATTAGTCTGTCTTCTTGTATTTTCCCGTTCAAATTCGGACCACTCCTTTCATTTCGCTTCTGTTCAGCTCCTGGCACGTGACACGAAGCGACTCAAATGCTGATCATCCGATGATAGTATAGATCGAGAGAGCGGCCTTTGTCTTGTTAAATGCCCCACCCATATCAGAGGCTTGGAGCTGGGATTGTCGTGCAAATCGACACATGTCGAGACCTGCAGCGACCAACTGGTTGGGACAAGCTGAAACAGGCCGACATGCTTCTACAACAGCTTCTCCTTTCTCGACTGCAATATTTCCTTCGTCCGGCGGAGGAGTCATGGGTACCAGTGATTGGTAACCGTTAATATTTAAGTATGAAGCTAAACGTTCCTTCTCCATCATTGATGAATAATGCGATGCTATCATTGCATCTTTCATTATAAATGGATCGGAAAAAATACATAGCTAAGTAAATATTCACAGAGAGAACTGCTGATTCATATGTATATATCTGTCCCTCTTACTCTATTCCTATCTATCTATCTATCTATCTATCTATCTATCTATCTATCTATCTATCTATCTATCTCAGTCTCTTCATTATCTATCTATCTATCTATCTATCTATCTATCTATCTATCTATCTATCTATCCCAGTCTTTTCATATCTATCTATCTCAGTCTGTGCATTATCTATCTATCTATCTATCTATCTATCTATCTATCTATCTATCTATCTATCTATCCCAATCTTCATATCTATCTATCTCAGTTTGTGCATTATCTATCTATCTATCTATCTATCTATCTATCTATCTATCTATCTATCTATCTATCTATCTATCCCAGTCTTTTCATATCTATCTATCTCAGTCTGTGCACTATCTATCTATCTATCTATCTATCTATCTATCTATCTATCTATCTATCTATCTATCTATCTATCTCAGTCTGTTCATTATCTATCAATCTATCTATCAATAATTAAAATATATTATCACTTCTTTAGAAATATATAGGTATATACATAGACAATCAATCAGGTGTTATAGATAGATTGATAGATAGACAGATAACACCTGATTCATTATCTATCTATCTATCTATCTATCTATCTATTTCTAAAGAAGTGATAATTTATTTTATTTATTGATCTGACAGATTTTACTACTTAAACGTTATTTTCAGTGGATACTCATATTTGAGTAGATGTTCTGTTTATTTATTAGACAATATATTTATTTATTTTCGTCTGCCGCTCTGAATATTCCTGAAATCTTATTAAATACGCCATCTCCGGCAGGATTGGAACATGATTCTCCTGCTACTGCCGGAGATCGCATTTTTTAATAATATTTCCGGTAGACAAAAATAAATAAATACACAGTTTAATAAATAAACGGAGTATTTACTCAGATATGGAAACAAAAAATTATGAAATGTATGTGCGTTTAAAACTCAGTAAATTTAAAAATAAGTTATTCCAAAATTCGCCTGAAGATGAAACAGAACTAATGTTTTTAATTTAATTATATAATTAAATTTGAAGATTTAGCTTCGGTTTTTGAAACATGGTAATTCCTGTGTAGCGAAGAAACCATATTTTAAATCAGTTAATTTATAATATTTATGTTCTGTAAATTTACATTCAACACTGTTTTGTAAAAATAAAAAATATCAATAAGAACACCGCATTATATATCTTACTATTCTTTTTTTTTTTATCATATATATATATATATATATATATATATATATATATATATATATATATATATATATATATATGTGTGTGTGTGTGTGTGTGTGTGTATCAGTGGCGCTCCTGGGACTCGTGCATCTCTGGTCATTCAACATTTACGTATATCTCTTTCAAAGTACCAAACCCTTTCGTAATAAGTCGTTTTCATTATTGACTTCAGCTGGATCAAAAGTTAATTGTTTTAACTCTGTGCCTCAGAATATTGACCGAAATACATTTCGTGAGTGTTATTTATAATAAACCAGAAAGAAAGAAGAAAGAAAAAATAAAACAAAGAAAGAATGCCTGTAAAAAAAAAGAATGAAATAAAATTAACGTGGCTAGTCGGGCTGCATAGATCAGAGCCCTATCAGCCCCTATCATACTTAATAGGCACTGTATTTATTGCTCTAATTTTATATATAATCTTTTAAAAATCACTAATGACTTGTATGCCGTGTTTTTCAAAGAAAACTTTTTTATTTCAACTTTTTGTTTTAAAATATGCATTTTAAATAATTTATTCCGTATGGTATAAGTTTTTTTTAGCGGAATGTATCAAGGGCGGGGTGAAGAGTATGACTGGGGTAGTGTTGAGAAAATATGGTAGAGTTTCGGATCGTTGTACTCCCGAAAACACTCATGGAAGAGGAAAAACCTGTTCGTGGCGCAATAACATGATTTCTACACAAGGTGGTAATTGTACTGATTCTCTTTTAATATACGCCGTCCATTGTACCAAACATAACTTGATTTATGTGGGTTGCACAACGGAAAAATTAAATAAAAGATTCAATGTCCACAGGTATGTTGTCAGACACAACAATGTGATATCAACGGAGCTTGTAGAAGATTTTATTACAAACGACTGTAATTTCGACAAACATCTCACGGTACACATTCTGAAAAAAATATTCGGAATCTATCAACCTTTCGACCTGGAAAACCCATGAGGATAGTTACATATGCAAATTAATTCCCAGCCGGGGCAGGGGGATGAACAGAATGACAGGAGAGTTCCATAAGATTTATACCAAGGTGTTTGATTAATTCCTCTTGTTAACTAATCAATTGACGGAAAATTTCAAGATGAACAAGTGCACCTTCATATTAAGCCCGTTTCAGTTGCATACGTTCAGGCGGGCGGCATTTCCTTTTGTTTTGATGTCTTCATTGCCAATACAGTCGTTTTTCATTACAAGACAAACGTTTAACTTATACATTTTTATAGATTTATGTATATATATTCTTGAAAAATTGTTTAAATATAATTTGAAGAAGGCCGACATGTTTGTCGAAATATTGTTTAACGTTGTCAAACACTTTTTTTCCCTTTCTTTATCTTTTCTTAACTCGCGCTCTTCTGTTATTTGCTAATAATAATAGTACTACTAATAATAGTACTACTACTACTAATAGTACTACTAATAATAGTACTACTACTAATAGTACTACTCATAATAATAGTACTACTAATAATAGTACTAACACTAATAGTACTACTACTAATAGTACTAACACTAATAGTACTACTAATAATAGTACTACTAATAGTAGTAGTACTACTACTACTAATAGTACTATTAATAATAGTATTATTAATAATAATAGTACTACTAATAATAGTAATACTACTAATAGTATTAATACTAATAATAGTACTACTACTAATAGTACTACTCTTAATAGTATTACTACTAATAATGCTACTACTAATAATAGTACTACTACTACTACTAATAGTACTACTAATAGTAGTACTACTAATAATAGTACTAATAATAACAGTACTGCTAATAATAGTACTAATAATAATATTACTACTAATAATATTACTAATAATAATAGTACTACTAATAATAGTACTACTAATAGTAATAGTAATAATAATAGTACTACTATTTAACAACATTTGCTCCTGTTCACTTATTAGACATTAAATTATATCACGTAGTGTCCTCCATAGTTTACCTTGACTAATCCTCAAGGATATTTTAGAACGTTTGTAAATCTTCAGAAATTTTGAAGACTTAACGTAATTTTATTTCAATTCTGTTTATAAATATTTATTGTAAACATAAAATTCTTATATTTATCGTGATAAAATCTCTCGGGGATGAAACGTTGTGGTATCACACACACACACACACACACACACACACACACACACACACACACACACACACACACACATATATATATATATGTGTGTGTGTGTGTGTGTTCAGCATGGATCTGACAAGAAGAATTTACCCATCGCAGTAACGTAGTAGCCTCAGTGCGTACACCCTGATGTCTACAGTAAAATCTAGTGGCACTGGGCAATTTTAGAACGCACCTATATTAAAAAGAGTGTTGGGGGCTTACATTAATTTGACCTCGTGTCATATTTGCCCCCACAGCGAGGCACACAAATAAAAACCTAAGGACAATTAATGGATATTAATATAGCTGGTGTCTGGAGATTCCAACCTCAGACAGTACCTCCTCATTGTAATAAAAACGATGGATTCTCAACTCAACTCTTGAACTTTTTCAAACTCATCGCAATGTTTTTGCTTTGTTTGTTTTTTTTTTGTTTTTGTTAATAGCCCGCTTGACATTTCTTTGTAAGAAGTTGTAGAGAAAATGGCAATGGTTAAATGTAATTGCCAGAACTGCCCAAGAAGCAGAATTGACAAAGTTTGCAATAAACAATAACACGGGAGAGAAAAGAACAGGGCAAAAATAACATTGAGTAAACAATATACGTAATAACATTGAATAAATATACAGTAATAAGGCAAAAAGTTCACAAACTAAGAATAGTGTTAACAAACAAAAGGGGATACAAACAAGCGATCGCAGCGTTCTGATTTCAAGACAAGAAAGAAGTCGAATCAAATCGAGAAATGGCCTATCTTATCAGCTAGGAAGAAATCCCAGCATGCATCTGTATGTTTTGTCAATAGATTTAGGGGGTTGAGAATGTTTTTGTAGACATTCCTCAGAGATTGGGAAAAAATTGTCCATATGAATAAATTTTCAACATCATGGATCTTTTATTAGATCCAAAGCTAACAGTTTATTTTATCGTACTTCTCGCTTGTGGAACTCTTTTCCGGCTTCTTGCTTTCCAGTCAATTTTAATCTTCAAAAATTTAAATGCAACGTCAAACGTTATTTAATGTCTTCCTGAATATTCTTCTGTTGTTCTCGTTCCTTAATAAACTTTCTCTTTTTTTCTGTTTCTTCGAGCAATTCTATTGATTCCCATGCGATTGGAAATCTAAAAAATTATGGTCTTGGCATATCCTATACTATTATTCACCCAATTCAAGGCCCAAGAGCCAGTTAAGGTAGAGAGGTAATAAAGTAGGTTGTTGTAAGAGTGTAGAGTAATTGGCAGATTATATATATATTACAACGTTCCGGCGTACAACGGCCGAAAGGTTGTAATAAATATGGCGACAAAGATGAGGACAATAGTCCGAATAATGTAAATAGTGTAAAAAATTGTCCAACTGAAAAAATTTTCAACATCATGGATCTTTCATTAGGACCAAAGCTAACAGTTACTTTTGTCGTACTTCCGGCTTTTGAAACTCTTCCGGCTTCTTGTTTTCCAGTCAACTTTGATCTTCTAAAATTTAAATGCAACGTCAATCGTTATCTACTGACTTCCTGAATATTCTTCTATTATACTCCATATGAAGAAATGTTTAACATCATGGCTGTTTTATTAGGATTCCTGCAAAGAGGTGGTATTGTGGTACATGTTGGATTGGATGGAGAAGGATGGCTTCTTGTGGTGATTGAAGAAATTGTTAGCGCGAATGGGTTGCGAATCGTATTAGCTAGGTATGAGATAGGCAATGTTGACCAGACTTACCCAACTCCTCCTTCGGCTTTGTGCCATAAAATAATGTATCCACATTAAGTCAATAAACATACTTCTGAGCTTGGAACAACAGGGAATTTCAAGTTGTTGTGAGAATGCTTGTACAGAGCGAAGCGTTAACAAGTCGGCTAAACAATGCATATAAATATTCAAGTGGTTTTCCTGAATTCCATTTCACATAGTTTTTTTTAAGCGTTTCACCCCAAGCAAGGCGAGAAGCCACTAGGACGCAAGGGGTTACAGAAAAATTTCGAGCAAGATCAGATAGGAATGATAGAAGAAAAGACGAGGAGAAGGGTAGTGGACAGATCAAGGCAACTGGAGATGTCGATTGACATTACATTTGAATAGTTGGAGATTATAGCTCTCAGGGAAACTGGAATAGGGAAGGGAGTTCCACAGGCGAGAGGTGTGAGACATGAAGCTATTGGAGTAGAAGAGACGGCTACATTTAGTAGTTTTGACAGTGAAGGGGTGAGAGCGGGATGCCAGCCTCGTAGGGCGCTTGAACTCATGAAGTCTGGGAACCAGCGAATGCAGCTCCTCGGAGCAATTGCCATGAAAGTATTTGTAAAACAGACAGAGAGAGGCGACGGTAAGTCTGTGAGAGAGCGACTGCAGACGAGATGCCAGATCAGGGCCAATTACATTGCATATCCGCCTCTGGAGCCTATCAAGAACCCTGAGGCAAACAGAAGGGGTTCCAGACCATATATGGCAGCAATACTCCATGCAAGGGCGAAGTGTTGATTTGTAGATCTGGAGGATCGATTCCGGGGAGAAAAATTTCCTGACGCGGCACAGGGAGCCAACTTTCCTTGCGGTGGACGAAGCTATTGACTCAATGTATTTGTTCCATCTCAGGTCAGTAGACAACGTGAGACCGAGCAGCCGCAGAGGTGCTCTCGAGAAGTTGAGCGTCAGACATTCTAATGGAGGGCAGGGAAGGATCTCTGTAGTTGTTTGGATATTTCATATCAACCATTAAATTCACCTGTAATGCATCGGCCTTTCAGAGGATGCAAGTCGATAAGATTTCTTGATGGAGTTAGCTGTCGGTGTTACAGGTATGTATTGAAAAACGGACAACACCTGGTCCTATTACCTGACAATCTCTCTTCGCTGCTTTCAGCCGTGTCCCTGATGAAAGTTATTAATTAGGGCACTTGGCTCACGTCGCAACTGGACAGGTGAATGCCAACAAACTCCATTATTAATGTTGACGAATAACCATTGGGAAAATGCGAGAAAATTATCGACACTATTAACGCTAATCTCCTGTCAGATTTCAAACTATCTACACCTCTCCCCCTATTTCGAATGTTGCTGGACTGATCACAACCAGGCAAATACCTGCCTCCGGCTATTTCGCCTAGGATTTGCGACTTACGTAGGGCAGTAACCTGTTGGTGCAGAGACACAGTCTTCAGTGTTAATTTCCTGATCGGTAATGCACAATATGGTTTAATATAAGCGTGACTGGCACATTTATCTTTGTGGTAACAACGGCAAACGTAAGTTTTGAGGCGTGTCTATTTGCTAGAGATTTTTTTCCTTCTAAATTACATTATTATGCAAGATATTTATACCCGCTAGTCTAAAAGGGCGCCTAGAATGAGCTGCAGTACGGGTCGATAACCCAGGTCCCCGGGTTATATCCGGCCTGCGAAATTTTCTTGTCCGGCACGCCAACTTAACACCTGGACACTAATTATCTAATTAATTTATGGAGCAAGTGGTAGAAAAATATTTACATTATTTACATTATTCGGACTGTTATCCTCATCTTCATTGCCATATTCACAACGTTTCGGCCGTTGTACACTCCGGCCTTTATGTCTATGTCTCTCTATATATCTGTCTATATCTCCGAGTATGATTACTTGCATTATTTACATTATTCGGACTGTTATCCTCATCTTCATTGCCATATTCACAACGTTTCGGCCGTTGTACACTCCGGCCTTTATGTCTATGTCTTTCTATATATCTGTCTATATCTCTCAGATGAGGTATTATGATTACTTGCATTATTTACATTATTCGGACTGTTATCCTCATCTTCATTTCCATATTCACAACGTTTCGGCCGTTGTACGCTTCGGCCTTTATGTCTATGTCTCTCTATATATCTGTCTATATCTCTGAGATGAGGTATTATGATTACTTACATTATTTACATTATTCGGACTGTTATCCCCATCTTCATTGGCATATTCACAACATAAAAATGTCTTAATATATATATATATATATATATATATATATAAATGATAAAAATATAATTTTTTAGGTATGTTATATTTATGGCTTAAAATGCTCAATATCAGGGATAGAGCGTGTCTAAATATAAAACTGAGCCTCGACCGACTGTCTATTTCATGCTTAAACGGATAAAACAAACTATCGTCGCTTGGTGCTGAATTATTTATATATATATATATATATATATATATATATATATATATATATATATATATATATATATATACAATATGCTGTGTTCGGAAAATGAAACATCCCTATAACTTTAGAAACATGCACAAAACCCATAGACCCAATTAAAATGCAAAAATAAAATCATCTTTTATCATGGCTATAGTCGAAAGCGTTCGGAATTACAAAACATTTGGGCAGATTCTACACACTCTGTGTCCAGAAAAAAAAACTTGTTCGAACACAAGAAGAATTAAATAAAAACCTTAATCGTAGCACCTTGTCTGTCGTTTTTAATGAAAAAAGAAATTTATTACTTTATTTGTATTTGCAATAGAAATAATCTGTAAAAAATCTTATAATCCAGTGTTTCAACAAGATGGAGCTCCTTGTCACTTTGCTCTGCGTTTTAGAGAGTTTCTAAATCAGGAATTTCCTAACAGATGAATCGGAAGTGGTAGACCATTTTATTAGCCTCCACGTTCGCCAGATTTGACACCATTAGATTTTTTTATGGGGACATGCGAAAACAATTGTGTATGCAACCAAACCTAGTTCATTAGAATATTTGAAAGCTAAAATAACTAATGTGATTTCAGGCATTATTGTAAATCTGTTGGCAAATGTTTTCCGTGAACTGCAAAATCGTATTACCCTTTGTATTGCTAATGATGTAGGAAATGTGGAAACTTAAATAAAATTTCAATAAAAATTTTAAAAGATATAGATTTACTTTATTCTAATCCTTTTTACAAATTATTTCTATCGCAAATACAAATAGAGTTAAAAATTTTTTAAAGTGCACACGAACTTTATGGACACACTGTATATATATATATATATATATATATATATATATATATATATATATATATATATATATATTCTAAAGAAAAACAGACCACAAAACACACACACACACACACACACATATTTTTTTTTTAAAGATAAACGGACCACTTTAAGGTTCCATTATTATATATATATATTCCATTATATATATATATATATATATATATATATATATATATTTATATTTTCTTGATGACAGATTTCTTGACAGTTCAGGGTTTTATTTTTCTCATGTTTTCAAGCGTTTATACCAATTTTCCCGCGTTTTAGGACCATATTCCGCCTTAAATTAAATGCTTTAAAGAATTATTCTATTGAAAGTTATTTTTTTTCACCACTTTTTATCTTCTCAGAAGAACACACAGAAAATACTTTTCAATGACATCCGTGCCTTTGGTAATGCTAAAGAATTTCAAGAAAATGGAAATATTAGATGAGAAAAGGTGAATAAGAAAAGTAATAAAATAAACCGTAGCGATCACGAGTTGAAAAAGGAAAAAAAAAAAGCATGTAAAAAGTGTAAAAAATCCCCAAAAACAAAACAAATAATAACCTCACCGCGCACTCACAAACAAACAAAAAAAAAATAAAAATAAAAAAATGGATGTATTTTTGTACTGAGCGATGTCCAAGAATGTTTTTAGATTTTGTAGAAACGACCGAAGCAAAGAAAAGCGAATGGAATTCTGTTTTTATGTGTCCTTAAGAGGTCTTTTGAAGCATTTGGATATTATTAGGTCCGCTCCTAGGTTTTCGGCACAGTGACGTCCATCTCGTTTTGCGATATTGAAATTCTTTCAATTTCTAAAATGGTCGCTTCCCAATAACGTAAGTGAATGTTTCCACCTCTCTCTCTCTCTCTCTCTCTCTCTCTCTCTCTGTCTCGCACGCGCGCGCGCGCACACACACACACACACACATATTAAATCCATTTTCCAGGTCAGCTGCAAAGAAAGTTCGTTTACTGTGTCGAGCAAGACAATTTTCTCTCCAAAATCTATCTTACATATCTATAAGTCAACCATTCGTCGATGCTTAGAATATTGTTTCCATATATGGTCCGGTGACCCTGCTATTTACCTTGAGCTTCTTGATAAAATAAAAAATTAAAATAAGCAATATTATTGGTCCTGATCTGTCAACTCGGCTTAAGTCTATTTCTACCGCCATAAGGTTGCCTCCCTTTGCTTTTCTAGAAATACTTTCATGTTAATTTTTCGGATGAGCTTTTCGCTATGATTACCTAGACATTTTGAATTTAAGCTCAATACTAGACTGGCGTCGAGTTCTCATCAATTTACAGATCAGCTGGCGAGATGTAACCGCAAGTTCTATGCTAATAGTTTCTTCTCTCGCTGATTGAAAACTGACAGTAACAAATTAAATTTTGAAATATACACTGGACTGTAATAAGAGTGCAGCAGTCCATAATATTTACGTGGTTTATGCGATAATATATATATATATTTCGTTTTTTCTTTACAAATGAAATACTTCAACTTCAAAAACGCTTCCAAAATAATTCTGTCCTTAAATTCATGTATGAACTCAATACTACTAATAAAATTCCCTTCCTTGACATATTGATAAACACAAATAATAACAAATTTACTATTTCGCCATACAAAAAACCTACAAGCATAAATTCATGTACACTTAACTACAAGAGTGAATGCCCATATTACTACAAAATAACAATTATAAAGAATCTAATACATTGTGCAGAAACTA
>CAHIKZ030000872.1:652500-686623 GCA_903632075.3 Acanthosepion pharaonis
TTTTATTGCATTATTTCTTTTCTGCAATATTTGACTTCATTATAACCTATTTTTCCGAAATTTATATATAGTGCGCCTACAATTATTGGCAGGACTTCAAGTGCGCCCCGACTTAAAAAAAGATTGAGAACCACTTCATTAGATGATTGTGTGAATCAGCCAATAAAAGCTTCTGCATCCAATTTATCTAACAATTCCTTTTCAATGGATAGCAACATGCAAGATTCCAAATTCTTCTCAAACAGCGAATTTCTTAACTTTGTCTTTTTGATTTTCAGCTTTGAAAATGTTCTCTTACAATGGTCTGCTAGTGTGCACATGATTTTATAAACTTCTTATTCCTTTTCTTTAATTAAACAGTTGTCCGTGTTTGTTTAATTATTACATTTTTTTTTAATACTGGGGGCCTTCTCTATCAGAGGTCCCTCTTACCAAGATTTTCATTTATCAGTTTCATTCTTTTTTTGGGAAATTTTATTTTTTAATTTTCATTTCTCTTTAATATTTTTCTTTTATTTCCCTCTTTACGTTTTCTTTTTAATCTTTGTTTGTTTTTTAATCTTTCTCATTCATTCATTTCCTGTTTTTCTTTCATTTTCATTCGACATTTTTTCTCCTTCGAAATTACCACTTTGTGTATATGTTTCTATTATCTTTCTTGATTTTCTTGATTTTCTTTCTTTTGTTCGTCTTTTTTGATTTATTCGCGTCTTTTTCTAATTCCCCTTTCTTTCTTTCTTTCTTTCTTTCTTTCTTTCTTTCTTTCTTTCTTTCTTTCTTTCTTTCTTTCTTTGTCTTTTCCTCTCACATTCATTCCTTCATTCTTTCCTTCCTTCGTTTTCTTTCTTTTTTTTTCTTTCTTTCTTTCTTTCTTTCTTTCTTTCTTTCTTTCTTTCTTTCTTCGTACATTTTTCCATTTCCATTCTTCTGTCTTTCCTACTTTGCTTCATTTCTTCGTTTTTTATTGTCCTTTCTTTATTTTCATCTTTTCTTCGTTTTTTCTTCTTTCTTTCTTTCCTTCTTTCTTTCTTTTCCTTCCTTCCTTTTTCTTCTTCTTGTCTTTCCTTTTCTTTCTTTCATCGTCTTTTCTTCTCCATCATTTTTTATTTTCTTTCTTTCTTTCTTTCTTTCTTTCTTTCTTTCTTTCTTTCTTTCTTTCTTTCTTCTTCTTGTCTTTCCTTTTCTTTCTTTCTTCATCTTTTCTTCTCCTTCATTTTTTATTTTCTTTCTTTCTTTCTTTCTTTCTTTTTTCTTCTTCTTGTTTTTCCTTTTCTTTCTTTCTTTCTTCATCTTTTCTTCTCTTTTATTCTTTCTTTCTTTCTTTCTTTCCTTTTTCTTCTTTTTGTTTTTCCTTTTCTTTATTTCTTCATCTTTTCTTCTCCTTCATTTTTATTTCCTTTCTTTCTTTCTTTCTTTCTTTCTTTCTTTCTTTCTTTCTTTCTTTCTTTCTTCTCTTTTATTCTTTCTTTCTTTCTTTCTTTCTTTCTTTCTTTTTTCTTCTTTTTGTTTTTCCTTTTCTTTCTTTCTTCATCTTTTCTTCTCCTTCATTTTTTATTTCTTTCCTTTCTTTCTTTCTTTCTTTCTTCATCTTTTCTTCTCTATTTTTTATTTGCAATCTTTATACCGAGATAATTTTAAACGACGTCATTTCAATGCAGAACCTGCAACGACCCTTCAAATTCAATTCAGCGACTATTCAGGTGGCCCGCCACACCGTTACCTGTTATTATCTTAATTGCAGGTGAGAGTTTATTTCCAATCAAGGCAACTGTGGAAGTTGGAATCCGATTAGATGGTAACAAATATAAAATAAATCAAACTTAAAAACTGAACAAGCGTCGTTTGTCAAAAGGATATAATATCGTTACTTACTTTTGATTGTAGACGATGTTTGATTGTATGAAGAAATACTTGTATGAGGGAATATTGAATGAGAAAACATTGAAAAGGAAGGGGAAAATGCAGGAAAAATAAGAATGAATGTTTAGAAATAAAGAAAAATATACTGAACGATAGACAATCTCCTCACAGATGAAGAAGAGACTTGAAGCAACAGAAACAAAGAAAAGTGTACTGAATTGTTATCTAATGTCAGTCCTTCTATATGGCAGTGAATGCTGGACAATCTCCTCACAGATGAAGAAGAAACTTGAAGCAACAGAAAGAAAATGTACTAAATCTATCGCAATCTATTTGGCTCGATCTAGGCTCCATTTTTTCACTATCTATCTATCTATCTATCTATCTATCTATCTATCTATCTATCTCATCTGTTCATATCTATCTATCTATCTATCTATCTATCTATTATCTATCTATCTATCTATCTCAGTTGTTCTACATCTATCTATCTCATCTATCATATCTATCTATCTATCTATCTATCTATCTCAGTCTGTTCATATCTATCTATCTATCTATCTATCTATCTATCTATCTATCTATCTATCTATCTATCTATCTCAGTCTGTTCATATCTATCTATCTGTCTATCCATTTATCTATCTATGTATCTATCTCAGTCTGTTCATATCTATCTATCTGTCTATCCATTTATCTATCTATGTATCTATCTCAGTCTGTTCATATCTATCTATCTATCTATCTATCTATCTATCTATCTATCTATCTATCTATCTCAGTCTGTTCATATATCTATCTATCTATCTATCTATCTATCTATCTATCTATCTATCTATCTCAGTCTGTTCATATTCATCTATCTATCTATCTATCTATCTATCTATTATCTAACCGAGATATTTCCCACCTTGCCACGTTTAAATGATCTGGTGTTTCTACAGAATCACCAGATGTCGAAGAACGTTGGTGTCATATACAGCTGAATAGTTTTCAACTTTCGAAAGCCAGGCTTGTGAGCTCGAACACCAAACTCTAGGACGTTAAATACACGGCTTCAGTCTGCAAGTCACTAGTAGGTCATTGAATTAGAACTCACCTAATTCTCAACAGAACTTCAAACACTCACCGATATCTGTGTCAAAGAGATTACATCCTTATATAAAGGTCACCAATTTTAGGATTCATTCTTATCCTGTGGTAGTCAGATGCCGTAGCATAATTCCCATGTCAGCCATGATGTAACCGACTGATCTCCAGTTGATAGCGAAGAACATAAGACACGGAAAGCATCTGTTTGCCTCAGGAACTTTTGCAATGTGGCAGAAGACAAACAAAAGCCGGGTGGCATCATTGGGTAAAACAGGGGTGCCTGGTTTAGTGACAATGAAAGTGCAGGCCCCAAATGTTTCCTGAACCTAGAGTTACTATGTGACGAGGACTCTGTTGGCAGAATTGCGGCTGTTGTTCAAGCAGACGATGTGTATATACAAATATGCGGATAAATATATTGATATCTATCTATCTATCTATCTATCTATCTATCTATCTATCTATCTATCTATCTTATTTTATTTATATCTATCTATCAGTATTATGCGTTTCATATCTATCTATCTATCTATCTATCTATCTATCTATCTTATTTTCCCTCAATCTGAGCATCTATCCTCCTTCCTATCTCTTTCGCTCTTCTGATTCCTCTCTCTATTTATCTATCTATCTATCTATCTATCTATCTATCTATCTATCTATCTCAGTGAGTTCATATCTATCTATCTATCTATCTATCTATCTATCTATCTATCTATCTATCTATCTATCTATGGTAGGATCCACCTAATTTGCATAGTGGAGTACCGACCATATAAATATGGTTGGTACCGAAGAGAGGGAGGAATCAAGAGATTCAACCAGAGACTCTGCCCGACTGCGACTCAGTCAACACATTCTCCAGGAACGGTCTTACCAGGAATATACAAAAGACTATATGTAAATATTGTGTACACTTTCTTGTTTCAATACATTTTGTTCTAAGTACATTTTGTGTTGCATTATTATTCCATGCATTAGTCAAGTTTCAACACTATCTATCTATCGTAGTCTGTACATATCTATCTATTTTAGTTCATATCTATCTATCTATCTATCTATCTATCTATCTATCTATCTATCTATCTAAGAGTAAAAGCTGAATTTTAAAATAAGGTGAATGCCTAAAATATAACATAAACTGTGGACCTAATTTAATAGTACCAAAATTCGTTTTTCTGTATAAACATTAATAAGAGTTTTAATGACATTTACCGTCCTGAATGTTCGAGAAAATATGCGTTCTCCGACATCGAACCTGTATTCCAAAACAGAAGCCATTATATATCTTACGTGCTGTACCATTAAGCTACAGAGATGCGCCTGGTTAGCAAAATCCATATTACTGTTTTTAAACACAGTCTTCGAGGACTATTCTCGATCGATCTTAACTGCTTCCGAAACGTATCTTAACGTAAACAATGACAACATATAATGAAATGAATTAAGTCTAAAAAATTATTTAATATATTTTCTGTTTATACATTATTTTTATAGAGATAATTTATTTAAGTAAATGCTCTGTATTTTAATTAAACAGCATTAATTACATTTACTGGCCTGAATGTTTTAGAAATTTCATAGAAAATATGCACTCTCTCACAGGAGAGTTATTTTTATAGAGATAATAATGCTTTAATGTTAGGGTTAAACTAAAATAGAAATCATTGTAATTAAATAATATTAAATTTTACTATGAAATTCAAAATTCAAAATTACCAAGTTTAAATTTAAACGCTATTAAGTATAATATATATATATATATATATATATATATATAGTCATTCACAGACATACTGTTTTGGTGTATCACATTACTCCATTTTCATATATATATATGATGAAAAGTCCAACAATTATTCAATATATATTCTATTTATACGTTATTTTTATAGAGATAATTTATTTAAGTAAATGCTCTGTTTTTTGATTAAACAGCATTAATTACATTTACCGGCCTGAATGTTTGAGAAATTTTCATAGAAAATATTCGTCCTTTGACAGGATTCGAACCTGCATCCTATACGGAACCGTCATTCACGCTGACGTGCCTTTACCGCTCGGACACAAAGGATCGTTCGGTAGGCAAGGGCGAATTTACTGCTTATAAACTTCAATCTTCCATGAATCTCGTACATTCATAACTGCTCATGGCGTATCAAATGTAAACAAATGACGTCATATATTAGGAAATGGACAAAGTCCGACAATTTATTTATTAAAGACATTTTTATGTTTAACGTTCTTTTTTTTTCATAGAAAATATGCACTTTCTGACAGGAGCTGAACCACAGAGAAGCGTCTGGTTTGTAAAGACCAAATTCATGTGGCTGAATGGTTAACAGCATGTGAGAATCAAATGACAGTTCCCATAAGAGATAGAGGTTCAATTCATGTTGGAGAGAGCATATTTTCTACAAAATTTCCCAAACATTCAAGCGGGTAAATGTACCGGCCTGAATGTTCAAAACATTTCGGTGGAGTAATTGTTAGCGAAATCGGAGAGCCGAGTTCAAATTCCAATCGAATCCATTACATTCACTTACGTGCTAATACCCTTGGGAAAGGTGTCAATCCTCTTCTTTTCCCTCCAGCTATGGGTAAATAGCAGGACAGACTGGCTTCTATAGCCATGGATGGCAACTGGTCTAGGAGAAGGACAACTCTGAATTCAAAACCTGCGAGGGTGTCGTTTGGGGACCTTGTGGCACGTAGTGCACCAGGTTTCTGTAATCGGCCCTTCAATAAGTGTGGATGGTCCTGCACGAGGCCTTCACCAATATAATCAAATCTCATGTGCTGCTGTCAGCTGTCGGTTTCCTAGGAACTGATCTGCTTGATCCTCATACGTCGAATTCGACGGGGGAGAGTCGAGTATATATATATATATATATATATATATATATATATATATATATGTAAGATTAATGTGAGTAAAATTATCACTTTGCAGATAGAGTTTCCTTGACGGACCATTTCATCCAAACTTTAAAGGGTATCAGCAATTCACTGTTTATATTTTTTTCTTTTTAAGACACATTTAGCACTGTTGTAAATTTTCTTCTGTATTCGGTGTGTTTGTGTGTGCGCTTATCCTCCTGCTCGAGTACGCCCGCCAGCACGGATGTAAGTCGTAATCATTTTGCCCTTTTTTTTTTTTTTTTTTTATTTATAGCAGACTTAGTCTGGCTTTGTTCCGGTTCTAGTCATGTGACCTATTTTTATTTATGGGAATTTTATTTTTTTTTTGCCAGTCGTATTTCTTTTATTTACGTTTTTATATAAATAACTGATATTAATGCTTAGACAATATATATATATATATATATATATATATATATATATATATATATATATATATTACCATTGATTTTAATACTTAAATGCTAAATACTTATATATATACATATGCTCACACATACAAACACATACATACACACACACACACATACACACACTCAGACATACATACACACACGAACACACACACACATATATATATATATACACATATAAGAGAGAATGAACAATGGTGTAAAAAATCATTTAAAACATCTTTTTATTATTAGCTCTTATAATAAAATATTATATATATATATATATATATATATATATATATATATATATATATATATATATATATATATATAAACATAAAAAGCCAGAAAAAAAACTACCTATGTTTCAATTCACGCGGATCGTCAGTTTACCCTGACGATCCGCGTGGGGAAACGTAGGTAGGTTTGTCTGGCTCTTTACGTTTACTTATTTTGCTCTACTTAGCGTATTGAGCACTTTTGCTTTAGTTATTTTTACTTTACTCGTGTCGGAAGATTTTTCTTTGGACTCTGAACTTCGATTCTAGACGATTATTTTCGCCGGAGGTACATGTTCTTAGTTCTTTCTTTTTTCCCCTTTTTTTCCCCTTGGGTATTGGTGTGTTCCTTTACTAAACATCTAAGGTTTTTGCTGGACGAGTCTAGCTGCTTATATTTATAAGATTATATATATATATATATATATATATATATATATATATATATATATATATATATATATATATACATATATATGTTGGTAACACTAACCTGAATTATGTGAAATGTTCCACGTACTTAAGAGGGAAAAGTCATTTCAAGTGCCTCCTTGTCTGACAAGATAGTTAACCGAATATCAAAGGCAACCAATGCCTTTGGGATGCTTAATCATTGCCTATGGGATGTACGTGGGATGTCACTGAAAACGAAAATCACTGTCTATCGATCAGTTATTCTCACCACACTTCTTTATGGATCAGAATCGGGGACACCATACAGGACACACATCAATCAATTTGATGATTTTCATAAACGCTGTCTTCGTTCAATATGCGGTTATATACGACAGGACAAAATCTCTGTTGTAGAGTAGTTTTCACACTGGAGGCTTGTATTTCGCTAAAACGGTCCTAAAACGGTCCTAAAACGGTCCGACGTACAAAACGTTAGGAACTTGAAATAAGAGTTAATGACGCAGCAATCTAGTTGCGATGGTTGATACTTCAATGTCCGACATCGACTGACTCACTCAACACCACTGAGCCCCACTGGCGAGTGCTACTACTACTACTACTACTTATTATGTGTTGGAGAGTCTATTAATAATAGAATAGGTACGTTCAGGTATAACAATCTCTAACCCTGATCTTTTTATCAAATATGGCGTCGGTGGTAATGAATCCTTTCTGATACAATCACAGTTCAGATGGGCTGGTCATGTCATCAGAGTGAGTGATGATCGGATGCCGAAAATCTTCATGGATAGCCAACTTTTTCATGGTAAGCGTAATGTAGGTTGTCCTTGGTTACGCTTCAAGGACAAACTTAAATCCAATTTAATTGCTGCAAACATCCCTATAGAGGGGTTCGAAGTTTCTGTTGAAAACCGAACAAACTGGAGAAACACCTGCTACTGAGGTATAACTAATTTGTTCGTCTTTGTCATGTTGTATTGATAATGTTATATTTATGAATATGTCCTGAAGATGGTTTATTAGACCGAAACGTCAGACGTTGACATATTAACATTAAAACAGCATAATTGTATATAAGATTTTTTTTCCGTATATATTTTCTTCATACTGTCGGATCTATATCCATATATTTGCTACATATATATATATATATATATATATATATATATATATATATATATATATATATATATATATACGCCCCAAGCAAGGCGTGAAGCCACTAGCCACTAGGATGCAGGGGTTGCAGAAGATTTGGAGCAAGAGCAGATAGGAGTGATAGAGGAAAGGATGAGGAGAAGGATAGTGGATAGATCAAGGTAAATGGAGATGTCGATTGACATTTCATTTGAATAGTTGGAGATTATAGCTCCCAGGGAAACAATAATTGGGAATGGTGTTCCACGGGCGAGAGGTGCGAGGTATGAAGCTATTGGAGTAGAAGAGACGGCTACATTTAAAAATTTCTACGGTGTAAGGGTGGGAGCGCGATGCCAGCCTCGTAGGGCGCTTGAATTCATGGAGTCTGGGAACCAGTGAAAGCAGCTCATCAGAGCAATTACCATGGAAGTATTTGTAAAAAAGACAGAGAGAGGCGACGGCGCGTCTGTGAGAGAGCAACTGTAGACGAGACGCCAGATCAGGGCCAATTAGATTACATATCCGTCTCTGGATCTTGTCAAGAACTCCGAGGTAAGCAGAAGGTGCTCCAGCCCATATATGACAGCAATACTCCATGCAAGGGCGAATGGTTGTTTTGTATATTTGGAGTATCGATTCAGGGGAGAAAAATTTCCTGGCGCGGCACAGAGAGCCAACTTTCCTCGCGGTGGAAGAAGCAATTGACTCAATGTATTTGTTCCATCTCAGTTCAGCAGTCAGCGTGAGATCGAGCAGACGCTGGGAGTTGCTCTCAGGAAGTTGACTATCAGACATTTTAATGGGGAGCAGATATATTCATATTTCATTGAATACGACAGACAAGGTGTTTTGAATTAGTTTTTTTATACAATTTCTCATGCGATCTAATAATTTTTTTCCAGATGATAAATTATATAAAAACTGTCCGAATGTCTTTTTATCCGAGCGCTTTCGGATATACATTTAGACATTTTCAAGGATTAAATATTTTAACTGTTAAATAAGAAATAGTTTGTTGTATGTATGTTTTATGAAATGTTTTCATTTTTCAAAACACGGTCAAGTTACTGTGTCCATGTTCATAGCTGATATTATTAAGTGTTGTATTTTTGTTTTTATTAATAAGGCTTCCATTTTTTTGCATGTAGATGATGCTATTATATTAGTATTGTCAACAAGTATGTTACGAATAGTGTCCGGTAGGTCTCCATGAATATTTAAATGAGATCTAATTGAACTATGATCAGAAAGGTGTAGAGTGAGTCTGCGTGTCAAACATGTTGTAGTGTGGCCTATATAATTATTTACGAATTTTGATTGATCAGGATTACAATTCCTTAATGGGCATTTAAATTCGTAAATAATATCTGCCCTATTTAATTTTGTTCTAGGAGGTGATAAAATAAAATGTTCGTACAGTTTTTATATATTTTATCATCTGAAAAGAACAAATTATTAGATCGCATGAGAAATTGTATAAAAAACTAAATCATATTGCGCGAAAAAAAACTGCCTCGTCAGTCATGTACCGAAATATCTTCTAAGCGTGCATCACGTATGGCTCATAACTGACTGATCTAGAAGTCATTCAACCATCTTTACCATCTTCATTACCGGCCTCAGTCGGTATTATGAAGGCTTATCTACTGTGTGACTGCCCTATATTCACGTCTTTCAAGGGGTCACTTTTATGAAACATTACGCAAGTCAGGGACAGGATAACCCAACTCTGATTGTAGAGCTAAAATCGACTCGATGAGATCGTGGACAAGATTAAAGTGAACGTGTTGAGACAGCTGAGGTTGATCCAGAAACAGTGATCTGTAGAGAGTTTTAAAATTGGAAAGAATTCTAGGGCGGAAGATATTTTGAAGAGGACTAAGGCGAGTTCATTTTTTATTTTTTAAAATTTTTTTTTTTTTGAAGGGTGCATTGTTAAATGACTGGACTCTTCTCGAGGAGACACGGTGCATTTGTAACAAATTCACAGAAAAGAACATTTTGTTTTATCTGTAACGTTCCATTTTATTTCGCTCGATTAAAAAGAAAAAAAAAAGAATACATTATGCATTTGGCAATGACGTCCCCAGCTGATATTGGCAGGCTTCTGTAAAACAAGGTTACTGATAAGAAATCCGGTTTTGCGTTGGAACTTAACAAAATGCGAACAGGCTTCTCGGAATAATTTACAACCATTTGTTTATACCCTGACGAAAAAAGCAGAGGTAAAGGAAAATAGCTACCAAAAATCAAAAGTTAAAATGACGTTAAAAAAAAACAAAAAAACAAACAAACGCCAAAAAAAAAAAAAAAACGTAAAAAATTTACAAAATATGAAAAAGTAAAACCGCAAACAAAAAAAAACTAGGAAAAGCAGGCAATAAATATGGCGGCGACAGCATTTATGTATGCAAATTGTCGGCCATTTTTTTCGCTTGGCGAAAAAATGTTCGTAATGACTGTTTTTGCTTAACGTTGCATTAGACTAATACAGACGCGTACACACACATAAATGTATATATTAGAAAAACACACACACACACACACACACATATATATATATATATATATATATATATATATATATATATATATATATATATATATATTAGACACGCAAACACATATATATTAGACACTCTCACAGATACATATTAGTCACACACGCAAAATACACTCACTCACTCACACACACATACATATACACATATATATATATATATATATATATATATATATATTAGTGAATATACAGAATATAACGTCGATAACACTAGTCGGTGTTTCATGTTCTTCATGGAATCTTCAGGTGTGAATTCACACCTGAATATTGCATAACTGCATGAAATTCCGCGTAGTGTTATCGACGTTGATATTACTGTTTCATCGCCTTGGCAATGTTTTTTTTATATTATCTTAGGAATAAATATACTTATGTGCAAATATTTATGTGTATGTACATTATGTATTCTATCCATTCTATATATATATATATATATATATATATATATATATATATATATATATATATATCAGTCAGTTATGTGCCATGCGTGATACAAACTTAGGCGATCATGCATCTTTCCATATATGACTAACGAGGCAGATTTTTTTCCCGCTGTAGGCTGTCATTTCTTTCTGCGGTAGACCAGTTGCCATCCAAGGCTATAGAACCCAGTCTGTCCTGCTATTTTTCCATAGCTGGGGAGAAAAGAAGAGAATTCCTACATTTCTCAAGGGTATTAGCACGTTAGTGAATGTAATGGATTCGACTGGATCAAAATAAAAAGAAAGAACCGTGAGATTTATAATCCAGAGTTGTTTAGCATTTATTTCTAAAACCAGTGCTCGATAAACAGTAGAGCATAATAATATAATTATTATTTAAAAATATGTATTCATCGCGTCACAGAAATTTGCCATGTTTCGAAATCTTAAATTAAACTTAAAAATTGAAGTTCAGTTCAATTTTCAAGCGATATTGAATATACACCACATTGCCAGGCCTAATTGTAATATTTTAATTTTACATACCATATATAATTTATTAGTGACTATGCTAAATACATAATTTTAGATCTTTATAAATAAAAATAAATTATAAATAATATGACATACTCATATTTGAAAACCCCATTAAGAAAATTTCGATGTAGTTTAAAAAATAAGAAAAAAAATAAATGAAAATGCCAATTGTATTGTGGTGTAAACCAAAATAAGATAAAACAAAAATCAGACTTGGATGACACGTTCGCATAAAAGGAAGTCAGTATCAACAGACAGAAATTTTAAACCTCCAATTTACCTTAAACGATTTTCACTTTGCCGCATAAAAATATACTTGAATCTACATTCGACAAAAAAGCCAACACACCCTTAATAAAAAATTTTGATTTCTCATTCCCCCACCAACTTAAAACGTATAGTAATATCTTGTTTATAAACGAAGTAAATAATTTTTTTCGAGGGTTAATATGCATCCCTTAAAAATGGAACTGAAATTCAATTTTTAAGTTTAATTTAAGATCTAGGTTTTGGTTTCGAAACATGGGAATTGCTGTGTCGAGATGAATACCTATTTTTTATATATATATATATATATATATATATATATATATATATATATATATGTGTGTGTGTGTGTGTGTGTGTGTGTGTAGCCTGACGATTGCGTCCAGCATGAAACAGCCTGTCGCCTCTGATATTGAGCACTTTATCCTATAAATATAGCAGACCTTAAAACTATATTTCTTCATATATATATATGTATATATATATATATATATTGGACATACACAGGCATATATTAGACCCCCCCCCACATATATATATATATATATATATATATATGTATATATTGAGGCACACACATATTCGACTCCCATGCACATAAATATATATATATGAATAAAGAGAAAAGGAAAGACAAAGATTTATATACAAAAGTGAAAATGTTATTGATTTTTTAATGTTTTGCGTATAGGGGTTCTTACGAATATTTATCAAATTCGCGGAAAGTTCTGGCAAATTCATGGACGAAAGCAATTCAGTGCCTAATAGAATCCGTTCATTTGCTTTGATAAAATCTCTCAGAGGACGAAACGCGTTGGCTAAGTTTTCTTTATGTCTTTATTCATATTGTCCATTTACAGATATTCTCTATGTTAAATTTTTACACACACACACACACACAAACACACACACACACATATATATATATATATATTAAACACACACACATATATATATATACACACATTACACACACGAAAACACACACGAAAACACACACACACATATATATATGCATTAGACACACAGGCATATCTATATTAGATTCACGCGCGCACAGACACGCACATACATATATATATATATATATATATATATATATATATATATATATATATATATATATATATATATATATACACACATTACAGATACGCAAACATATATATATATATATATATGAATTAGAGACACACAGGCATATATATATTAGATACACGCACACACACAGACATAAACACACACACGCATACATATATATGCTGAAACAAAATGGCTATTTTTGTAGTGATTTTATAACATATTTACTTTACTTATACACTTTTCGTACAAATCGTATTTTTTGGTTATTGGAATTTATTCCGTATACACCAATCGTATACTTTATATATATATATATATATATATATATATATATATATAACGAGTATAAAAGCAAAATTGTTAAAGTTTTAAAATGAAAATTTTAACGTTTACATATGAAATACGGCAATAGCCCTGAGAACTCAATTCACAATTGAAAAGCAATGCGTTAATAGCAGTAGAAGCCACTGTTTTTAAAACCACTCTCGCCTGCAGAGAGCTCAATCGGATTTCTCGAGAGCCTATATATATATATATATATATATATATATATGAAGAATTATAGTCTTAAGGTGGGCTATATTTATGGGATAAAGTGCTCAATATCAGAGATAGAGCGTGTGTAAATATAATGGCTTGACGATTGCATCTAGTATGAAAGAGACTGTCGCCTCTAAGTGTTCAGTTCTATGTTCACTTTTACCATATATATATATATTAAACACACACACACACACACACACACATATATATATATATATATATATATATATATATATATATATATATATATATATATATATACCTGGATTCTTCCTCTTGAAAATTTTTTTTTCTGAAAATATACATGTATGGGTATTTTATATATATTTTTCATATTTATGTATATTTTCCACTAATATTATCTATCTATCTATCTATCTATCTATCTATCTATCTATCTATCTATCTATATATATATATATATATATATATATATATATATATATATATATATATATATATATATATATATATATATATAATGGCGATAACAAAGTGTGAAACCAAAAATGTTGTCCGTCAGTGGGATACTGAGAGAAAAGACATTTAAGGCAAATACAAATTAAGAGAATTAGATAAATGCAAAACGAAAGCAAAAAAAAGATTCCGAGAATAAAATGTTTACATTCGAAAATACTGGAGAAAGATTCATGAAACATTCACCCAATCACCGGAGCCACCCAACCAGTATACGGACACATAGATGGGAATGTTGAAACATAATGCCGGATATCGCTGGAATTGGAATCTGTTCAAAGTGACGTCATTTGTAATATTAAAGAAACAACGCACATTAAAAAATAACGGGTATAAATATTCAATACACGCTTTCCCGTTTAACTATGAGATATGACGCCATTTTGAACTTCTTCCAATTCCAGCAATCTAAAATCACCAGGATTTCGTTAGAAATTGTTGCCGTCCATACTGACACCCTGTTCATAATAATGACTGAGATATACGAAAGTACTTGAACAATACTGAACTTTGGACAGTTTATTCATAATTTTAATCTCAATACACAAGATTTCTTACGGAAATTGGAAAAATTAAATCGTCTTTTTCGGTTGGTAAACTTTTTACTAATTGTTCACCCAATAGAAACACCATAAGCCACTCAGCGTAGATGGTTATATATATATATATATATATATATATATATATATATATATATATATATATATGAAGAAAAATATACGGAAAAACAGACGAAAATCCTAATATGCAATTATGCTGGTTTAATGTTAATATAATGTCAACGTCAGACGTTTCGGTCTAATAGGCCATCTTCAGGACATATTCATAAAACATAATTAACATTGGACTATATTTAATTCAACATGAAAAGACGATGGGCATAAGAGTAAGACTAATCAAAACAGACAACTGAAATTTTTCAAGATCAGCGTTCCGTTTCAATATGATCACGTCGGCGTCACGTGGGCTATGCTTCTTTAATATTTCCCCTTTTCTAGCAAGATTAATGCTCGACAAACCTACATATAAGTTTTAGATTAAAATAAAATTCTTTTCATTTTTCATTCAAAATACTCTATTTTAGGAATAAGTTTTCACAACATTATATTAACATTAAAACAGCATAATTGCATATTAGGATTTTTGTTTGTTTTTTCCGTATATTTTCTTCATACTTCCGGATCTATATCCATTTATATATATATATATATATATATATATATATATATATATATATATATATATATATATATATATATATGTTTTTTAACGATACACTTATTTGAATAAATGGTCTGTTTTTAATTAAACAGGATCAATTACATCTACTGGCCAGAAAGTTCGAGAAATTTTGTAGAAAAAAAAAATGCGTTCTCCGACAGGAATCGAACCTGCATCCTATACGAAACTATCATTTAGCCTGATACACTATGACCATTCAGCTACAGGCACTTCCCTGCATAGCAATGCTGATTCTTGTCGAAGGATGCATATTTCTCGAACATTCAAGCCGTTAAATTAATCCCGCTTAATTAAAAAAAACATAGCATTTACTCAAATAAGTGTATCTATAGAAAAACGTATAAACAGAAAATATATTAAAATATTTGTCAGAATGAATACATTTCATATATATATATATATATATATATATATATATATATATATATATATATATATATATATATATATGAAATGTATTTTAACTCGGTGGATGAAAAAACATGGATAGCACAATTTTCGAATAAATTGTGAGATGAGATAATTGTTAGATTGGCTGACTTTTTAGATCTTGCTCTCCCTTCTTGAAGATGATTCAGAAAAGCAGATTGAAAACTGCTGAGTCCACTAAAACACGGTGATCTCCATCTACCCGCTCCAAGGGTATATTGACAGCTGACAAGTTGCTTTTCAGCTTTTCTTTGTATCTTAGCCACGGGCGTCCTACATTCCTGTAGCTCTGATCTAACTGGCTGTACATTAGGATATTGGGTATCCTGTCTTCAGACATTCTCAAGACATGACCAGTCCACCGTAAGTGAGACTGTATGATAAAAGTCTCGATTCCTCCAATATTACACCTATTAAACAGGTTTACGTTAGATGTCCTATCTTGAAGCTTAACTCCACAGATTGCACGCAGACAGCTTTTATGTAAAATATCCAGCTGGCGTATATGGTACCTGTATGGAGTCTATGACTCTGAGCCATAAAAAAGGATGGCAAGTACAACAGCTCTGTAAACCCGAATTTATACATTCTTTTTTATAGATACAAATATTTAAGTAAATGCTCTGTTTATAATAAACAGTATTAACGACATTTACCCGCCTGAATGTCCGAGAAATTTTCATAGAAAATATGCGTCCTCCGACAGGAATCGAGCATGTATCCTATACGGAACCGTCATATAGCCTGACGTGCTTTACCGATTTCGCCACAGAGGAGCGTTTCGGGTAGCAAGGTCGATTTTACTGTGTTTTTTTTTTTTTTTTTTTTTTTAAAATAGCGTATCCGTATAGAAAGAAGAAAAGATTAGCAAATAGGCTTATTCAGTTTACAGTTCAAATGGCTGGATGTAACCGTAAGTTCTATGTTAATAGTTTCTTCTCTTGTACTTCTCGCTTGTGGAAATCTCTTCTGGCGTCTTGTTTACAAGACAAACCCAATAATTAAAATGCAATATCAATCGTTATCTTCTGTCTTCTTAACTCTTGTTCTTGCATTGTCCTCTCTCGTGAATATTATATTTTTCTCATATTCTCTAACACTCTGACGCCCTTGCGTCTTAGCTGCTTTATTGCCTTAGTTGGATTGAAATGATTAAAAAAAAAAATGTAAAAAAGCTTTCTTGTGTGTTCTTTAGGATATTCGGGTTTCGATCCGGGTTTAAAGCATTCGGATGTCTAGACGCACTGAGGAGCTGTGATACACCGAAAAATATTGTCTGCGAATGACATAATATATATTATACTTATTATAAAACCCAGGTTGTGTGTGTGTGTGTGTCTGTTCGTTTATATATTGGATCGGATTTCATACATTTTTCAACCGATTTCAACAAAACTTCACAGGACTACGTAAAATTACCTTGCGGTGGTTCTGACAGCGTCAAAAATTGGAAAAACACAATTGTTTTTGCACGAAATCAATTTGAAAACACGATTAAGAGGCATCGCAAGAATGAAAGGGGGACAACTCATATCGAGTTATACTTATTATAAAACCCAGGTTGTGTGTGTGTGTGTTCGTTTATATATGGGATCGGATTTCCTACATTTTTCAACCGATTTCAACAAAACTACACTTTTTTTTGGAAGGTAGTGTTTCTTATTGTCTTGCACACTTTTTTCTTTATTTTTACATTCAGAATGCTTTAAAAATTCCATTTACAAAACAATTGTCTATAATAAAATTCTATTCAATCTTTGTCAATTTTATTTTTCAGTCTTTATGATGGTCGATACTTGAGCTATCTCTTACTGTTACATCCCCGGGCACCGTCGGGCTCTACTGCTTATATATATATATATATATATATATATATATATATTACAATGTTATATTTATCGGTAAAGAGTGCTCTGTATGTGTGTACTGGGTTCTTTTGCTTGTGTGGCATGGAATCCTGTGTTGACAGACATAAGGTCTTCCAGCAGCCACCCTCTTAAACCAAGGGAGAACTATCTCTTCAAGGCACATGATGTAAGCCTTCATGATGAGTCTGCGGCCTTCAACAAGATAATCTGGAGTTTTTCTCTCGAGCTGACGTACCTTTGTAATCACCATTAGACTTATCTAAGTCTTTCCGAATCCTCTGCGCTGACCCTAGATTTACACCCAAACACTGTGAAATGTCCGTATTAGAGATTCCGGTGCGAATGCCAAGCAGTACAACATGTCGTTTCCAAATTTCTGGCGGAGTCAATTGAGTCATGTTACTCTTTCTCTAACAGACAGTGCCCAACTGACCCTACTATACAGTGCATTCGACAAAGTGCAAACAAACAACGAGCATGCGCGAAATTAAAATATATAAAATGGAGACAACTTACCCATCGCACCATATATATATATATATACATATATATATATATATATATATATATATTGAAATTATATATATATATTGTGTGTATTTAGGCAGCATTTTTTCATTCATACATGTTTCATTAAATAATATAGACAAGTGTTGTCTATTTATTTTATGTAAATTCTTTTCATATCGTCTGATAAGCTTAATAACATTATCATTAAACGAAGAAAGAAAATCACAATATTGATACATATTTTTTAATCCAATCTAAGATTTCGGCTTACATAAGCCATTATCAAAGATGACAATTACATTACAATATATTAAGCAATACACGGACAAGAATGTGATGATAGTCTGTTTCTGTTTACATGAAAGATTTCCAAGCAACGATAAACTTTTGCATATAAGACGCTGGAAGCGAAAATCGCACCGCCGCTCATGACGTCACACATGACTAAGGCAAAAAATGAATTTATTAAACAAAGTAACTAATAAAAACAAAACAAAATGTCCTTAGCAACTGGAAGAATTTAGAGAACGCCATTTTCATACTGTTAACTGAAAATTACGTCAATTACTGTCACGTGTGGAGATATTGTTATTATTTCTGTGTTGACGGATTCAACCATTTTCTTTTGATTTTTTGATACTGTTCTGTACGTGTGTCCCGGAAAGAAGTAATTCTGTTAAGAAAGGTGAAATAGGGAAAAAACCTGGACGTAGATTAATATTTGGGTAATATTCAATGGCGGCACTATCGAGAATTTTCCTTCTGAGTGTAGCATTTTTAAAATCAAAATTGTGGTTGAATTTATTTCTATGTATGACTAGTGCATTTGCTAAGTTGTTTTTTTGTGAGGTCTCGTCTAAATTTCTACTTGTTTCTCCTATATATTGGGAGGAACAGTTTTGGCAATTTGATTTATAAATGCCTGCTTCAGAAATATTATTCCTATTAGTGTTTAAGGATCTGGGTATATCCATAATGGTTTTGGAAGTATTTGTGACTATTTTAAGATTATTGAGATGCGATAGGTTGTTCTGGATAGTGGACGTGACAGAGTTGGTTGGTAGTATTATGTATCTGTTTTCATATAATTTATTATTGCGGATTATGTTATTAGTTTTGTTTCGGTTGTGTTTTGTATGCCTTTCTTCTTCCGTTGTGGATGAAATAATATGGGTATTGTAGGTTTTTGAATGTGTTTTCTAGGTATGTTTCTTTAAGTAAATATTGGGGGCTGCAGATTCTTAATGCTCTTAGATAGAAACCTATAATAATCCCAGATTTAATTTTAGAAGAGTGGTTTGAGTAGAAACTGAGCAGATCATTTTTGTTTGTAGCCTTTCTGTAAACATCAAAATTGAGTTCGTTATTATTTCTATGTAATATGATGTCTAGGAACGGAAGAGTGTAGTTGGTTTCAGTTTCAAAATTGAAGTCTATTGTAGGTTCAACTTAGGCAGGCATTTATAAAATAAATAGCCAAAATTGTTCTTCCTAATATATTGGAGAAACAAGTAGAAAATTTAATAAATTCATTTTTCGTCTTGAAAAAGTCCACATTGGACGAAACGCGTCGGCAACTATTACAGTTTTTCTATTGAACATTTATAAATATTGTCTTTTACTATAAGTTAACTCTGAGAAAATTTTTCATATATATATATATAATCGACTCTCCCGTCGCGTTCGACGTATGAGAGTCAGGCCGATAAGTCCCCAGGAAACCGACATCCCGACACCGGCACATGAGATTTGATTATAGTGGTGAAGGCCTCGTGCAGGACCAGCCACACTTTTTGGAGGGACGAATACAGAAATCTGGTGCACCGAATGCATGCCACAAGGTTCGCAAACGACCCTCCGCAGGTTTTGAATTCAGAGAACGATATATATATATATATATATATATATATATATATATATATATATATATATATATATATATATGTGCTGAAGGCATTATTAAGTGCTGAAGAGGATAATCTTTCAGAAATACTCCGACATCGAAACTTTCAAATATTAAATCATTGCTACTTTTCAGGAAATCAATTATAACATGTTAGAAAAGTTCCATGAGATTTGGAGATCTGCTACAGTCGAATGACTGGCTACTTTCTTATTTTAATGTAATTTTGTGGCAAAAGTTTGCTTCATTTAACAAAGATCTCATTATGCAATCCACCTAAGTGAGAATAATGCCCCTCTCATTATTCTTATCATCTTTTGTCAGTGAGAATATGCCTTAACGGATACCCCATGAATGTACCATTGTGCTAAATTTAGTTACGGCCCACTAATTTCTAATGAGGTCTCTGAATTCGCATCTAGTACCTGTCATATGAGTAACGGTCAGTGAGATTGATTTGTAATCGTTTCACAGTGAGATTATTCCCCACGCCCCGGGTTGGATAGACGGTTGATATAATGGATAGTGGCTTGGAATTAAGAAATAGGCAAGTCGAGTTCGTCATATTCACTTAGGTGCAAAGGGGCCTTGTGGTAGGTATAAATCCTTCCCATCTCTTCTTCACCCAGCTCCCTGCTATGATTAAAACAATATAACTTGTATCTGGAAAAATCATTGATATCACCCAAAAATGATGATACAATATTCACTCAAAAAAAGGATGTCCTCAGTTCATTATCTATCTATCTATCTATCTATCTATCTATCTATCTATCTATCTATCTATCTATCTCAGTCTGTTCATTATCTATCTATCTATCTATCTATCTATCTATCTATCTATCTATCTATCTATCTAGCTCAGTTCATTATCTATCTATCTATATGAGTCTGTTCATATCTATCTATCTATCTATCTATCTATCTATCTATCTATCTATCTATCTATCTATCTATCTATCTCAGTCTGTTCATATCTATCTATCTCAGTCTGTTCATTATCTATCTATCTATCTATCTATCTATCTATCTATCTATCTTAGTCTGTTCATATCTATCTCAGTCTGTTCATGTCTATCTATCTATCTATCTATCTATCTATCTATCTATCTATCTATCTTCTTTACGTTCACATAAAGACCTAACCTCACCCATCCGAGTCTGGTTCACAAAGCCGTAAAACCCCCACCCGGCAACCTGACAAGGTGGATTGTAGATATATATTGAAAAGCGAGACATGACACTTGCATTGATTGATTAGTTGATTATTCTTCGCGGCATATCGACATCTCTATGGGTCATTTCATGCCGAGATCTAAATATTTTGACCACAATTTTATGGCTTCAACTAAATATAATTTGAGCGCAGTATGTATTATTGGTAATTCTACCATAAAATGGATCGCTGGCCATTTTACTTTAAAATGTATTATTGATAATTTTAATATAAATAGATGTTTGTTTATGTAGCGGCATATCAACTCCTTATAGGTTATTTAATGCCAAAAATTAATTTTCTTGGGAGCATTAGTAATTTCTTTTACAAAAATGTTAAGCAATATCTAGTCTGGTCAATACCTTGATGGGTGACCGCTTGATGACAATATGACATTGCCTAAGAATGAAGATTTTGAAATCGTTTGTTTAGCGGCATATCAACTCCTCATGAGTCATTTAATGCTAAAATTTAATTTTCTTGGGAGCATTAGTAATTTCTTTTACAAAAATGTTAAGCAATGTCTAGTATGATCAGTAACTTGATGGGTGACCGCTTGATTACAATATGACATTTCCTAAGAATGAAGATTTTGAATTCGTTTGTTTAGCGGCATATCAACTCTTTATGGGTCATTTAATGCTGAAATTTAATTTTCTTGGTAGCAGTAGTTTTTTCTTTACAAAAATATATTGCTGGTAATATTCTTTTTTTTTTATAAAAAATGTATTGCTGGTAATTTATTTTCCTATAAAAATGTATTTTATACTTTCATTTTGTTTTGCGTGAATATATGTTACTTTGCGAAGCGATAGTGAGAGGGCGAATTCTGCCAGTATAAATATATATATATAAAATGACCAATGGACCCTTAAGATTGTCTGTTTTCTATTTAAATTGAATTAATAATTGCTCTGATTTGACATTGAGCTCTCTGTCTTACATCCTCCTTGGGATTATCCATACGGATTACAAAACTTTTCATTACTTATATATATATATATATATATATATATATATATATATATATATATATATAAAAGTGAACATTGAAGTCAACACTCAGAGGCGATAGGCTGTTTCATGCTGGGCGCGATTGGAAATGTAATCACTACATGTTATCAGTACATATTATCACTACATGTAATCACTGAATGTTATTGTTTCATTTTATCACTACATGTAATCCCTACATATTATTACTACATGTAATAACTAGATAACTAGATGTTATCACTACATGTAATCACTACATGTTCTTTCCTTAATTATTAAGTACATTTTCCATTGAAGTATTTCTTTTGTTTTGCAATAATGTTCACCTTGTACAAGGCCCAAGAAACACTCGCGGTAGAATTAGAAGCACAGTTTATGGCAATATGCGGGGAAGATATCGGTTAATCGTAGACTTGAACAGGTTAAGATTGTAATGATAGCAGAAACATAGTTTTTGATGTCGGCTCCACAGAGAAGAAGTTGACTTCTTTTGAGACGCCCGATAAGAAGAGGAAAATAAGACTTTATGTTGAGGAACATTTGCAATGTGGTTGAAATATTAAATATTTACTTTGTGTAAGAATTTGTTTTAAATTTCTTTCTCTAAAAATAATAATTTTATATTCACCCAAATCGATAATACAAATAGATACACTTCAATTCCAATATATGTGCAGGTCATAAGAAATATTAATTATCGATGCTAAGTAAATGAAGCTATTGAACAGAGTTTGTCTTTGATTTATTACACGAAGGTCCAATAGGTTGCAATGCAAAATGGGGTTCTTCATAGGGGTCACAGTAAAAAACAAAAAAAAAACAAAAAAAAAACAAAAAACAAAACAAAAACAAAGTAAAAACGTCTGAAAAATGCTGATCTATGCAATACGAATGCAAAATTATTGAAATATTAACAAAGGGGAATTTTCACTATTGAGTAAAAAGGTTATTTTTATTACTACAGCCTTTTACAGTTACTTATTTGAGTGAACGGCCATTTTCCACCTTAACTCAATTCAAGATGAAGGACAGAAACAGGCTCACCTGATATGAATGCAGCATTATCTTGCTGTGTTTGCAATTGGAATCAGATGCTTATGAACAAAACAATCACATCATCTCATTAAATGACAGTTTTTCAAATATTATTTACTTTACATTTGTGTAAGAATTTCTTTTAAATTTGTTTTTCTAAAAGTAATAATTCTATATCCATCCAAATCGATAATACAAATAGATACATACAATTCCAATATGTGCAGACCAACAGAAATATAAATTATCGATGTTAAATAAATGAAGCTATTGGACAGAGTTTGTCATTGATTAATTGCACGAAGGTCCAATGGGTCGCAATTCAAAATGGTGTTCTTGCTGTGGGTCGCGGTAAAAAAAAAAAACAAGTTGAAATAGGACAGAGCAAATATGATAATTTTTCTAGGTTCATTATGCAAAATTTACTAAGCAACATTTGAAAGGACGTTGTTATTTAATGGACTTTTAACAACTTCCCATAGTTTAAAACTTCTACAACCGACACCTGACTCAACTTAACTTTCTCGTTAAAGTTTTGAAAGATACGTGGATAATCTATTTCTTCGACTGACCTCTGCCCAAGACGTGTACAGAGGAAAACGGAGCAAAAGGTTTTGGCAGGAGCAGAGCCTTGTGTCAGGTTTCGTTTCGTGTTTGATGGATTGCTACTTATTGCTTTGCGAAATACAGTCAGTAATTTGGAGTAAGAATAATACTGACGTTGAAACGGGCAACTATCCAAGAGTAGTAGCAAATTTCGTACACGGTTATCGAGCGCCAACCTCGGGTAGGTGATCTTATAGATTGTTTCTAGGTTCAGCTGGCGTTGGACCACAAGAGGAGGCACCATGCAAAGATCGTACCGAATACACAAGTAATGGCTTCGAAATCTAGCATTTGAAAGGACGCTTATTAGTTATTTGAAAAGAATGCGAAACTCCAAAACTTGGCCTAACAGTAAAATAAGAATCAAAATTAGTCGACGTGTTCGGTTTTCGTAAGAATAAAAAAAAGATAGACATGTCCGGTTTCTGTTCCATAGCATCGGCTGCATTTAGGCTTGTTGTTAAAGCGTTTTGTTTGTGCCTTAATATTTATAACAATTGGTTTGATTAATTAAATCTCTGAGGTGACTGTTGTATTTTTAATATATTATCTTAAACCTGATGATTCTGGGGTGGGGGGTGAACCTGATCCTTTGATGTTATGACGTGAAGCATTTTTGTGTTGTATATTGACTGCTTGATAGCATTCTTAACCACTATTCTAATAATATCATTTCTTTGGATAGAATGCTTTATTAATTGGATATTAGAAGCGGTTATGGATTTCTGTTTCATAGCATCAACTGCATTTAGGCTTCGTGTACTTATTATATTATTGACTTGATTAATGCGTGTTATTTTTGTATTCAAAGAATTTTTGTGCTGTATATCGGCTGCCTGGTAGCATATTAAACCACTACTCTAATAGTATCTTTTAAAAAAAGTGACAAACCCATCAAGAAAAAGACCCCGTTCTTATATTGATATGGAGGACATGTTCTTTTCAGACATCTCCAAGAATACCCATCTTTGTAGCTTTTCTAGGGCACACATTTCAGAGCTTCTTTGTATTTGATACAATTCACTTCCGGTTTTAAATACCTTCTTTTCATACAATACCTTATTAATTGGATATTATACCATTTAGAAATCAGCTGACTCTGTGAGCAAATTAAAATCATTCCCGGTAGGATCTGGACCCACAATCCTAAAATTTTTAGTTTTGTTTATTTATGATATGTCCCGGAAAGGGATATAGTTCGGTCCTCATTTTGAACGAAGTATTTCTGTTCCATAGCATGGTTTTGGCTACTATAAATTAAACCTGATGAGAATACGGTAGCAGTAATCGACTGGTACGCGTCGTAGTCGCAGGTAATTGACTTGATTAAGTGTAGATCAATGGCGTATATCCAATGGGCGTCGTTATAGACTTTTTAGCTCGTTCACACTTTTAAGGAATACCCATCTTTTCTAGGGACATTTCTCCTTCACACGTCCGTCGGTTTTATGACGGACAAATTAAAATCATTCCCGGTAGGAAAATCCTAAAATTTTTATATTCCAGTGAGGGGAACACAGGTGTATGCATATTCCATTATATCATATATAGGCGTCGTTATATATATATATATATATATATATGTATATATATATATATATATATATATATATATATATATATATATATATATATATATATATATATATATATATATATATATATATATATATATATATATATATATATATATATATATATATATATATATACATATATATATATATATATACATACATATATATATACATACATATATATATTATATATATATATACATACATATATATATATATATATATATATATATATATATATATATACATACATATTATATATACTATATGTATATATTTCATACATATTGTCGGACTTTATCCATTTCATACATACATACATATATATATATATATATATATATATATATATATATATATATATATATATATATATATGATATGTCCCGTAGTCGCAGGTAAGAAGTGTAGATCAATGGCGTAGTCCAATGGGCGTCGTTATAGACTTAGCTCTCAGACTAAGGCTCTTTGACTCTGTCGTACCTACACGTCCGTCGGTATTTATGACTGACACCAGCCAATCATATTCCAGTGAGGGGAATACAGGTGTATGCATATTCCATTATATCAATTTAACTTCCTGTTATCTGGTTGGCTCGTACATATGCATCCCAAGTTTATATGGTCTCACTTCATTGTTTATGTTGATGTACCCACCGACATCCTTCCAGGGCTGTTTTCTTTGTAACTTTGGGTCACCTTCTAGGTTAACACTTGGGTCCCCTAGATCCTTTGATGTTCTGACGTGACAGCGAGCGCAATCCTTTGTATCTCATAGGTTAAACCAGGGGTCGTCAAACAAGGCCCGAGCTTCCTCCTAGCGGTCGGTGAGGAGTTCTAGGGGGTTGATGACAGTCATGGGTTTCGAATGGGGGTCGGTGTGCAAACAACTTGCACAACAATACTAGACCCACCCAATTTATCCCTTCGGTGATCTCACTCCATCCAAAACTGGTCCTTAACATCAGCCGAGTAAGCCTTCTGTCAAACGATGCCGTGTCATAAGCACACTGGCTATATACATGACTGTAGAGCCTCATTTTCAACAAATAGGTCTTTGGTATTTTCTTCTTGAGATGGGTTAATATATTAACTATTGCATCCAAGACAATTTTACGCTGTATATTGACTACCTGGTAAAAAAGTGTCAAACCCATCAACAACAAAAAAAAAAAAATAAAATAAAATAAATAAATAAAATAAAAATATAAATTAAATAAATAAATAAAATAAAATAAAATAAAAAATACCCCGTTCTGATATTGTTATATTTTTGTATGGAGCACAATTTCTATTCAGACATCTCCAAGCATACCCGTCTTTGTGGCTTTTCTAGGGAACACATTTCAGAGCTTCTTTTCATTTGAGACAATTCACTTCCGATCTTAAGCACCTTCTTTTTATACAATACCTTATTAATTGGATATTATACCATTTAGAAATCAACTGACTCTGTGAGTAAATTAAAATAATTCCTGGTCGGATCTGGACGCACAATCCTGAAATTTTTAGTTTTATATCCAAAGCATTTTTGTGTATATTGACTGCTTGGTAGCATTCTTAACCACTATTCTAATAATATTATTTCTTTGGATACAATACTTTATTAATTGGATATTAGAAGCGGTTATGGATTTCTGTTCAATAGAATCAGCTGCATTTAGGCTTGGCGTACTTAATATATTATTGGTTTGATTAATTGGGGTTATTTAATATATTTTCTTAAACCTGATGATTCAGAGGGGAAATTTTGAACCTGATCCAAATTTCATACATTTTAGTTAACATTTTAATTGCCAACATCAGTGCGAGTTTAGCCCATCAACAAAAAATAAATTAATTAATAAATAAATAAAATAAAATACCCCTTTCTGATATTGCTATATTTTTGTATGGAGCACATATTCTTTCCAGACAAGTATAGCAATATTTGTGGCTTTTATAGGGTACACATTTCACAGCTATTTTGCATTTGATACATTTCACTACTGGTTTTAACTATCTTTGCATAGAGTACCTTATTAATTAGATATTATATCATTTTTGGAATCAGGCCTACTCCGCGGGCAAATTAAAATAATTCCGGGTCGAATCCAGACCCGTAATCCTGAAAGTTTGGATACTCAAGTTTTCATTACTGCAATTGTTTTCAGAGATTTTTCACGAGATTTTTTGTGACGAATGTTTTTGTACGATAACACTTTTTATAAATTGGAAATAAATTTGGGAATAATCGAAATTAATAGCGAAATCCAGCGAAAGTCACCCATGAAATGTTAGCACGTAAAGAAAGCACCTATGTACATCAAACTGTCTTTAAATTAAGTGAAGGCAGAAGAATTATCGTTAAACTTTTAAAAGGTAAGTTTATATATTAATGCAAAACTTAAATGCAGCGATCGATATTGAGATCAGTAGTTTAGTGTTGTCTGTCTCATATGAAGAAATCTCCGTGAACAGAGAAGCAGATTGCAATCAAGAGAGCTAAGACTGCAACGAGGAAAAGAAAATCCCGTGCAAATGAAAACCCAGATCAAATGGCAGCCAGGAGAGCTTGCAATGCTTAGAATATGCAAAGACTTAGGGACTCTCAAACTCCTGAACAAGCTGAAGGCCCAGTCAAGAGGTCTCTGCAGGAGCGAGCTTAAATAAAGTGGCGACAGAAGAATTATTGTTGAACTTTTAAAAGCTAAGCTTAAATATTAATGCAATACTTAAATGCAGTGATCAATTTTGAGTTCTTCTGTAGTTTATTGTTGCCTATGGCATATGGCAGCAGTCTGCCTTGCAAGAAGTCTACAACAACAGAGGACCAAATTGCAATAAAAAAGACCAAGGATGCAATGAAGAAAAGAAAGACCTGTGTAAATGAAAACCCAGATGAAACAGAAGATAGGAGAGTATCAAATGCTGAGAATATGCAAAGACTTAGGGACTCCTAAACTCCTGAACAATCCGAACGCCCAATCAAGAGCTTTCCGCAGAAGCTAGCTTAAATGCCACCCGATCGGTTTTTTTTATATATATATATATATATATATATATATATATATATATATATATATATATATATATATATATAAACGTTTCTTATTTCTTATTTATCCATTGTTGATTAGTAATATAAGCAGTAATTGTGCATAACGCTATGATATAAATGAGTTTGCCATCTAAAAAGCTGTAAATAGTTCGAAGCATTTACTGAATGAATTCATTTACTCAATGTTTTTATGCAAGTTACTTTCTCTCACGTGGAAAAAAAATGATCTGATACGAATATATCTGAGCTTGTATTTTGCCAAGCAATAACGTTGTCAAAAAAAGAACAAATTTGAAATAAGATAACGTTGAAGATTCAGTGTTATGTAACGTCTTTTAAAGAATATATGACACCTGCTAATGAATTCAATTTACCTAAACCCCTTATGAGCCGATAACTTCTACGAAACAATGTATCGAAAAGAATGAATTCGGAACATGTGACCGAGCTGTTTGAAGAAAGCCGGAACAAACGTTCTACGAAGAGAGAGCGTGGGTTCGAACCCTCCCAGAAACGGATCTTATTTTTTTTCATTATTAAGATTTCCCGCAGGCCGATAGATGTCATATACACTGTTTAAAAATAAGTAAATACGGAGCGTCTATTACAAATACGGGTATCCACTAAAAATAATGTTTAACGACATGGAAATGTTGGATTAAAAAGAAATCCGTTAAGTTTTATATATATATATATATATATATATATATATATATATATATATATATATATATATATATATATATAAAATAATGTTTAACGATGCAATCGTGGGAATGTTGGATTATATATATAAACAATGCACCATAACCCGTATATATATAAATATATGAGAAAATAATATATATATATATATATATTTTCTATATATCAGTAAAAAAAAGTGCCATAGAAGTCACACGTTATTATGCTAAATGCATGAAACAGACTCGGTCGCCCTAAGTATACTTCTATGTTCACTTTTATATTTACACACGCTCTATCTGATATTGAGCACTTTTTATCCTATAAATATAGCACACCTAAAAAACTATATTTATTTATATATATATATATAAACTTATTATTTATTTTATCATTCTGTCGTATTTTCAAACAACGTTTATAAAGAACGTATAAACATAAAAATGTCTTAAAATAATTGTCGGACTGTCCATTTCATAATATGTGACGTCATTTGTTTACATTTGATACGCCATGATGATATGAATGTACGTGAGACATTTATAGAAATTGAAGTTCAAATACAGTAAATTCGACCTTGCAACTGAACGCACCTCTCTGAGCAAATCGGTTAAAGGCACGTCAAGCTAAATGACGGTTCCGTATAGGATACATGTTCGATTCCTGTCGGAGGACGCATAATTTCTATGAAAATTTCTGGGACATTCAGGCCGGTAAATGTTGTTAATACTGTTTATTAGAAACACCGCATTTACTTAAATATTTGTATCAATAAAAACGAACGTATAAACATAAAAATGTCTTAAAATAATTGTCGGTCCATTTCATATATATATATATATATATATATATGATAAAAAAAAGGTTTAAGGTATGCTATATCTATGTGTTCAATGTTCTCAATATCAGGGAAATAGCGTATGTAAATATAAAAGTGGACTTTAAATGATTGTTTCTGTTTTATGCTTAGTAAATATAGATTTTATTTAATAATATATATAATCTTCTAAAAGGCTGAAATTTATTTTTTTTCTTTTTAATTTAAATTATTCTAATTAATATTTAAAAAAATGAAAAAAAATACATGTAAAAATTCGGTATTCATCGAAAAATTTCTTTCTTAAAATAATAGTATTATTAATGTATTTTATTTATAAAAGCCATTAAAAGCTTAAAAGTAAATGGGGTTTCTGTTTGATAAAAACAATTTGATGTTCTAATTCTCCAAGGACTCCTGCTTATAACTAATATAAATACGAAGAGGACGGAGTTTGCAAAAAACAATTTAATAAAATAACCAAAAAATACTTTAGTCTTTAATGTAAACGATTAAACTTTTATGTTTATATATATATATGGTCATATATATATATATATATATATATATATATATATATGGTCATTGTTATATATTCTGTTCTATTTTTACCTCTTTGACTAGTTGTACTCTGACGATCCGTTTCGGTGAAACCTAGGTAGGTTTACCTGTCTCTTTAGGGTTTTATATATATATATATATATATATATATATATTCTTTAGTTCTGCTAACAGCAAGCAGAAATATTTAATTTCTCCTCCCGATGATGGCCATTTCGGTCGAAACTAGTCGAGGAATCTAAATGGAATAATAATAAAAAACGAAAGAATATTAATCTACAACCCAGTGTGTCTAATGTTTTGAATTTTTTATTTTCTTATTGTTCAAAAATATATATATATATATATATATATATATATATATATATATATATATATATATATATATATATATATATATATATATATATATATATATATATATATATATATATATATATATGCCAGTGGTTAAAACGCTCGGTTTTCACCATGAATCGGGTTCGATTTGTCAGGGAGACTCAGGGCGATCCCAGCGTTGGCACCTTTGGGAAGTACCTGAAAACCACGGTTGACCCAAGCCTTGTGAGGCGAAATTGAGTAGATGGACTGTATGTGTATGTGTGTGTATATATATATATATATATATATATTAGGACATTTTAAGTTTATACATTCTTTTTATAGATAAAAAATATTTCGGTAAATGTTCTGTTTATAATAAACAGTATTAAACAACATTTACCGGCCTGAATGTCAGGGAAATAAAATATTCGTTCTCCGACAGGAATCGAACCTGTATCCTATACGGAATCGTCATATAGCCTGACGTGCCTTTAACCGAATCAGGCCGGTAAATGTTGTTTAATACTGTTTATTATAAACAAAGCATTTACTTAAATATTTTGACTATAAAAGAATGTATAAACATAAAAATGTCTTAAAACGGTGTCGGACTTTGTCGATTTCATAATATATATATGTTTGTGTGTGCGTGTGTGTGCATGATATAGTTTTTTTGAACTGTAGAAGCTGTTCTAAATGTCTTCTTTCATCTAAATTTTGGCTCGGCCACAAGACTTGATATTCCTAATGTCGCCAAATAACATGGCGGACGGCGCATGCAGCCGGGTATTAGAACGATGTTAATGCAATCCATGGATGTCAGCCAGCCGGTCAAGCCGGTTAATTATTCATAAGTCATGGCAAAATCTGTTCCTGTGCCAAGATGGCCCAGGTGAGCCAGTCGAGCAGTTGTTGGACGCTGCAAGAAAAACAGGATTATTATTCTGTCCGATATCTAAAGAACGGATCAACAGATTCAGCACGTAGTCTGAATAGGGTGTGGCATAACATGAAATAGTCAGCATCGAGGTTTGCAAACAATAAATTGTGTGCAAAAGCAAAATATTCTTTTTTGTTTAGAGTTGGAAGGAAGTTTAAAAGATAGATTCAAGACTATCTTATCAAAATGCCGGATTAAACCCAAGCCCGTAGAATAATAATAGTAATAATAATAATAATAATAATAAAATGCAGATTAAACCCAAGCCCATAGAATAATAATAATAATAATAATAATAATAATAATAATATAATAATAATAATATTGTTTGGGCGTGCTCTTGGATCTTCGAGACTCGTCCTTCAGCTGGTAACCTGAACATAATTACCCTTGGCGGTCAAGGTTAAAACGCATCTCTACCAATTTCAATGAATACGAATAATATTTCATACCGGGACCTTAAGGCCGCGTCCTCAGAAGAGGAACCAGTCTGAGGACGAAAAGTCTGCCACTGGAACAAACTCTTCCATACACGAAAAGACCAACCAAACCGGATTATTGCCAACCTTGGACCAAGTGACTCAATACCAAATCGACTAATAAAAAAGTAAACGAACGAAATGGAGCCAAGAAGAGTATCGACAAGTCCAGACATCCTTCTTCACTGCACTTGAAAACCCTTAAAAGAACACCACCAATCAAACATACCAAATATGGAGAAGTACGATGGGAAATGATATAAGACCTAACCTCAATCCAAACATGCTTATGTAATTTATTTATTTATTTTTTTTTGTCAGTGGAAAGTATCAGATGCCATTTCTAACCTTGGCCCCTGGTCGGGACCCGGAAAGAAATGTGTAAACGCCAGAAATCAAAGAAAATAATAATAATAATAATAATAACTCGAAAAAATGTGGCATATGAGAACATCAACAATCCCTGTTGTAGTTGGAGCCGTAGGTTGGTTGGAAAAGATTGTAGTAGACTAATTGAAGGGATTCCTGGAAGTCCATGCCTCAAGGAGATACAAAAAAAATTGTTCTGACAAGTACAGCCCACAATTTACTTAGGGGCTTTTATCTATGTAATTTTTTTTTGTCATTGGAAAGTGTCAGAAATAATATAAACGTCAGAAATAAAACCAGCATGACAGTGGGCCAATATCTGCACTGGAAAATCTGTAACTTCTACAGGAAGGAAACTGAAAGAAACTGGTATGAACACCACCCCAGACCCAGTTACAGGAGATAGGACCTGTTACAATTCCTATGGGACTACACAATACACACTGACAGAACAATCAAAGTCAACCATGAGACATTGTCATTAAAGACCACAAACAAAAAAAATCTCTCTCCTTATTTATATGGCAGTCCCAGCAGACTGCAATGTATCTTTGAAGATCTTCAAAAAGCTATCAAAATACAAGGACCTTGAAATAGAAATCTCAAAAATGTGGCATATGGAAAGTGTCATGATGCCATTTCTAACCTTAGGTCCCTGGACGGGACCCGGAAAGAAATGTGTACAGGCCACAAAACAAAGGAAATAAAAACAATAATAATAACAATAATAATAATAATAACGAAAAACAATTGACCATCTTGTATCAAGTTGCACAGGATTGGCACCAACTGAATATAAAGCAAAGCATGACAGAGTGGGTTAATATCTGCACTGGAAAATCTGCAAATTCTACAGAAAGGAAACGGAAAGAAAATGGTATGAACACCACCCAGACCCGGTTACGGAGATAGGACCTGTTACAATTCTGTAGGACTACACTATACACACTGACAGAACAATCAAAGCCAACCTTGAACATTGTCATTAAAGACCACAAACAAAATGTGCCTCCTTATTGATATGGCAGTCCCTGCTGACTGCAATATATCTTTGAAAGATCTTCAAAAAGCTATCAAAATACAAGGACCTTGAAATTGAAATCTCAAAAACGTGGCATATGGGAACATCAACAATCCATGTTGTAGTTGGATTCCTCGGAGAGGTTGAAAAATATTCCAGTAAACTGATTAAAGGGATTCCTGGAAGTCCATCCATTAAAGAAATACAAAAAAATTGTTCTCACGAGTACAGCCCACGCTTTACGAAGGGATTTGTCTTTGTTTTTCTTTTTTATTGTTCTTTTTAATTGCTCAGTGGGACCTTAGGTTTCTGGTTGGGGACCTTGAAAACAATTAATTATATACCAGAAATCAAAGGAATTAATATATATATATATATATATATATATATATATATATATATATATATTCAGTCTTTTACTTATCTATCTATCTATCTATCTATCTATCTATCTATCTATCTATCTCAGCCTTTTTCTATCTATCCCAGGGTTTTACATATCTATCT
>CAHIKZ030000873.1:0-2500 GCA_903632075.3 Acanthosepion pharaonis
TTAAAAAATAAAAAATATAATATAAGTATAATACACCAAAAATTATAAAATAATTATATATAAAAAATATAATACAATATATATATAAATTATCATATATATATCTAAAATTTTATAAATATAAAATATATATAAAAATAAATAAACATTACAAAATATAATATAAATAACAACATATAATATTTTTATATAAATATAAAATACAACATATATATATAAAAATATAAAATATATATATTAATATATAAACATTAATAATATATATATAAAAAAATATATATACAAAATAAAAATCCATATATATATAAAATTTATAATATATATAAAATTAATAAATATAAAAAATATATATATATATACAACCATATATATATAACAAATTTAAAATATATAAAAAACATATATATATATATAAAAAATATATATATATTAAAAAATATATAATATTATATAAAACATTAATATATATAAAATTACACATATATATAAAAAATATATATATACACCAAAAATATATAAAAAATAATACACATATATATAATAAAAATATATAATATATAAAAATATATATAATCAAATATATATATAACATATATATATAAAAAAAAAAAATAAAAAAAAATTTAATTTCAAAATAATATTTTAAACAAAAATATATATATATATATATATAAAATATATATAAATATATAAACAATATATATATAAATATATATATATATATATATATATATATAAATTATATATATAACAAATATATAAATATAATAATATATAATTATTAAAATATATATATAAATATATATATATATATATATATATATATATATATACAATATATATATATATATATATATATACATATAATTTTAAAACACAAATATATAAAATATATATAACATAAATATATATAAAAATTTTTATATATATAAATATATTATAATAACACATATATATATACATAATATATATAAAATATAATAAACATATATATATTTTTATACATATATATATTTTAAAATAATAATAATATATAATAAAATAATATATATATATATAATATATATATATATACATATATAAAATAAAACATAATAATATATACAAATAATATATAAATATATATATAAATATAATATACAATATATATAAAAATATACAAAATAAAATAATAATACATATTAAATAAAATATATATACAACAAAATATATATATAAAAATATAATACATATATATATATATAACATAACATATATATATATATAAAAATATATATATAATAATATAATATATATATAAATATATATATATATAAAATAATAAATATATATATATAATATAATAATAATATAAACACATAAAATATATATACACAATATATATATATAAAATATAAAAATATATATTAAAATATATTTTATTTTAATTTTTATTTTATAAAAAACAAATTATTTAAACAAAATTTTCTTTTATGATAAAATATTAAAATTTATATTTATCTAATTCGGAAAATTTTAAAAAATATTTTTTTACGTTGAAATTTAGGAACCCTATTCCCTCTGTTAAATTAGGCTAAAAAAATTCCTGAAGGTCGGAAATTTTATAAACCCTAAATTTCCTGAATCCTAATTTCATAACGGGGCTTGGGTATGAAGGGGGGTAAAAAATGACGTTTTAAAAAATGTTTTTTAAATAATTTTATGTTTAACGTTTTATTTAAAAAAAAAAAGCTAAATAAATTTTCCGCCTTTTTAAATATACGTCTTTTTTATTGATAAAAACACATATATAATAATATATATAAAAATAACATATATAAAATATAAAAAATATATTATAAAAATATTTTATCTTAAAAACCATATATATAAAATATATATATATATAAAAACATATATATATATAGGGGTCGGGGGGAAGGGGTTTTGGATTGAGGAATTTTGGGTGAGTTCGAATTCGTGATCCATTACTTCACTTGTGCAAATACCCTTGGGAAAGGTATTTTCCTCTTCATCTCCCCCCAGCTATGGGTAAAATAAACACAGACTGGGGTTTTTAGCCGGGTGGCAATGGGCTAGGGAAAGGGAAACCCGTTAAAACCTGGGGGGGGTCATTTGGGGAACCTTGAATTTTTCTGTTTCGCCCTTTAAAAAGTGTGGATGGTCCCGCAGACCCTTTACCACTAAATCAAACTTATGTGCGGGGCGGATGTTGGGTTTCCCGGGAATGGGCCTGACCCTCATACGTCGAACGAGGGGGAAATCGATTATATACAAAAACATTAATATATATAATATATACAAAATGATATATATACATAAATATATACATATAAAATACAATCCATATATATACATATATATCCAAAATATATATATATATATATAAAATACAAAATATATATAAAACATAATATATATATATAATATAATATATATAAAATATATACTTATAATATAAATATATATATATACATATATGAGTTATACACACCCTAAT